>CACRXK020003993.1:1750-11754 GCA_902702795.2 Paramuricea clavata
CCCCCCCCCCCCCCCCCCAATATTGTGTGAAGTGTCCGCCACTAACTGTGAAACCGCGCGAGGAACTGAATCTGGGTGTCGTAAATCCACCACCATTTGTTTACGTTCCATTTGGGCAATTTGCTGAAGATACTGCATATGAAATATGTATAATAATACATTATACTAATTGTAGGAGTTGTTTTAAGTTCACTTCTTTCAACTTTATTTTTACTTCGATTACTTCTTATTAGCACCTTAAATGTGCTGGATACCCCAGTGACATGGGATATTTGCCAAGACTTACCCAAGTGTTTTTGATGGAGCGATGGATGCAAAGAGATCATCGCCATCATTATCGTCATCGTCGTCATTATCATTGAACAAACTGATTTGATTGGTTTTTCGTTTGGCTTGTACAGCGGGCGCAGCTTTAGAAGCGGTACTGGACACCGCTGACCGCTCAGAATTGAATGAACTCGTCTTATCGTCATCTTCGTCAAACAAACCACTTGCTTCTTTTGTTGTCTTCACATTTGATGTAGTAGCAGCAGCAGGTGAAGCCCCTAGAGTCTGAAATCACAGTTTGAGGACTTTGAGGAGAGTATGCAAGTGAGGGATTAACAAACTGGACATGCTATGCACAGTTTTAAATAGTTGTACTATTCAAACCTATAGAAATCTAATGTCTTTACACTATTTTAGTGCAGGTCGATTAGCATATATACTGTAGCATGACCAGTTGACATGGCTATAACTTCACCAATCAGCAAGCGAGACGTTTTCAGTGAACTCTACAGATTACGAGTAAGAACACGCATGCAAAAAGCGTAATGGATAAAATGGGTGGGCGAGAGGGAGGTTTTCAAGATAGTTCAAAATTTAAACTCAGAGTTAGCTTCAGTTTAGGGGTAATGTTAGGGATAGTTTTACGGTAAGGTTGAGGTTAAAGTTTAGGATTGTTAGAAATGCCTGCTTGATGATTCTTTTGCGCTTTAACGGTCTTGAAAAATAGGCGCCATCTTTGAAAACCTCCCTGCATGCATGTTGTCCGAACCTCCCTCTTGTACATCCCCTTTTGTCCATAACGTAGTTAAATTTAACTATAGTTAGCATTAACTACTGTAGTTAAGTCCTTAATTAACATGATTTAACTGCGTTGCACAGAACGTACTTAGACAGATAGTCAACTAATCAGGCTGTAAGGAGTGTGCTCAAGTTTATGTTTTAACTTCGCTTAAGGAATTTTTTTATGACTGCCAACTTGATTCGCTAGCGATCCGATCCGTGGGAAAAACCTGGATTTTCCTTCATAGGCACTGGACGTCAATTTCCGGCATCCTAGCTTCACTTTTCTCATAGGCCGAATCACTGAAGATGTTACTCTATGTATATTAGAATGGTTGGACGGTTGAAAGATTATTGTATAGATGGAAATTTTCAGCGGAAGATTTTCTACAATTTTAGACCTAATCAGGAGTTTTAGAAAGAGAACACTACCGCACTTCCATCACGCCTTCCCCCGGTAAAATGCTTGATTTTGTCTCTATGAAATAAAATTTCCCGCAATCAGACAGCGAAGATATAACCGTTTTTAACAAGTTTTAAATGGCGCGTCGAAGAATACACAATGATCAAGCACTTTCCTCATTTTACAGTCACAGTAGTTATTCATATTTACCACAATTTCGTCAAAATATATTTTCAAAACTCAGTTGAAGATCGAGTTTTTTTACTACCGTACACCAGCAGTAGAAAAGTGCTTGTATCAATCCCTGTAAATAATGCACATGGCTAAATGTTGTATATTTTTTCGTACGTATTTATGAGAAACGCACGGCCGAAACGTAGCCCTACGGTTTAATTTACGAACTTCAGAGTTCAAGCAGTATAAGCAGTATATCATGATTGTGGAATGGACGAAAATATCACATCACGTTTGTCATTTTCTGCTAAACAGAGCATGCACAATACATGCTAACAATGTCCATTTAACAAATATAAATTGTACCTCAGTGTTGAACAATGGAGGAGGTGAACCACTACCAAATATTGGCACAGCTCCAGCAGGTATCTATAAGGTAAAGCAATTTATATCATTTTTCCAGCTGAGTTTCATTTTAAATACTCTTGCATGCATGATCTGTTTGAGCCATATTTAAAGCACGAGCAGTCTATATATGCAGTATACGATTTACGTTTCAATAGCGCAAATTTACATGTAGATATGATCAAATGCGCTTTACATCAAGTACTATGCTTACCTAATTACTTATATACTGAGCCTAGACTATTTTATCTTTACAACAATGGACCATTTGCATTATAGACTTAATTTTGATCTAGACAAGTCTAGACAAAAATTTTATCACAGCTTGAAAGAGCATCACAGAATTAGTAATATTCCAAAGTTTCGTTGCGAAATGTTGTAAAATGCGGATAATATAGCCTTGCGAAGTTTGTCGGCGTTTTTCAGTCATTCTGTATTACGCACGGGAAAATGACAGCCCAATCGGGTGTTGGGGCATCAATTTCCCGTTTGTAATACAAAATGACTGAAAATTGCAAATTTCGCAAGGCTATATTATCCGCATTTTACAACATTTCGCAACGAAACTTTGGAATATTACTAATTTTGTGATGCTCTTTCAAGCTGTGATGAAATTGTTGTCTATACCAAAATTTAGTCCATAATGCAAATGGTCCATTGTGAGATTACTTTCTTAATTGTGTTTATCCTAACCCACCCTGTCAACTTTCCTTGTGGGAGCTAGAAATCGGAGCACCCAGAGAATACCTATACGACTTTCAGCCATAGATATCTTATATACACTAGATAGTGCATCTAATTATTTTGCAATTCAAAAATTGAAGCCGTGATTGCAGACTCAGGATATTCCCATGAAATGAGAAGATTAGTATATTTCCTATTTCTTAAACAGGGAACTTAAACATTGAGTTAAACCTATTCCAAATACATTTTTAAACTATTCAAATGATGAAAGGTATTGTTGTTTTTTAAGCGTTTATTAGCGAGTGGGAACTACCAACATGGGAACTACCAACTATTCAAATGGGGGTAACCGCTGGAATATTCTTGGCTTCAATTTTAGTAAAAGAGATGCGCTATCTAGTATAAATACTGTAAGATATCTATGCTTTCAGCAGAGCGTTCACTGTCTCTTTTCACATGAGCATCTATACATAATCATGTTTACCAACTATTTTAACGATATGGTTCGTTTTACTGGAGAAAATCGAAACTAACGTTTCTGTAAATCAGGACAAAATTTGCACCCGATTTACAGATTTTGATTAACAGTAATTTCTTTTGAATTTTCTTCATGAATTATTAATGATATTTTAAAAAGTTTCACACACCGTCGTAGTCGTTTATAAAGTGATTTGAAAAAACCCCACAAAAGCATACGTTAAAACTCAGCTACTCTGTAACACATCGTTTTCAACAAACTTTCCGGTGTTTTAAATTACCAGACTAAACACTATTTTGAAAGGGTGAAACTTTCACGACTGCAATTCTGGGAATATCTTTCACGACTGCAATTCTTCAGGAATATATAGTAAAACCCTTGTCTTCGATAGGGGGCGACGGCTTTTAAATGGAATAGCCCATTGCCACCACCGTAGATAATTACAGTATCTATACGGAGTATTTCCAACCAAGTAGGATGAGTATGGACCAAAGTGCGCTTCCAACCGAGTATGGACCAAAGTGCGCTTCCAACTGAGTATGGACCAAAGTGCGCTTCCAACTGAGTATGGACCAAAGTGCGCTAAATTTTGACTTCCCATCATTTTGACTCCCCTTAGTAATTGCGTACGCACTATATATAGTTCTGAGTTGAACCATGCCAGCATAACATAGTGTATACCTTTTTCTTTGGTGGTTCGGCTTTTTGCTCGGTCTTCTTGGCAGCTTTTGCACCAAACAAACTATCATCATCATCATCTCCTTCATCATCACCAGAACCAAATAAATCCACAGATTTCGTAGGTTTTGCCACAGCTATAAATATAGTGCCGATGTCAACTGTCAGTTAAACCGAGCTAAGTAGACCAGATTGATCGACGAAAACAAGACAGTTTAAGTTACAAGTGAAATTAGTTGAATGAAATTTAAGTTACAGGTATTTCGCAAAATGGAGATTGATATTCTGTCATGAATTAAGAAATATTTTAACATTGTGCAACTGCATGTCTAAGCTATAGAACTTATTAAAAGTCTATAGATCGATTCAAAAAAATATTGTCATTCGTTTTTCTCCCGAAATTAATTTCGACGAAGGTAATCACTGCTGCTTATGGAATACAGTATTTCACAATAACGGTTACACAAAATATAAATATAATACCATGTACTATCGTTTAGAAATCAAATCTTAACAATACCGGAGTGGATTTAGCAAAGAAGACTTTGGTGCTTTTTGCATATTTCAAAGGGGCTATAATCTCGCTTGCTTGGATTGTTTTCAATCTTAATTAAACCATGGTCAAGTAGGATATGGAAAATTTTGATCCACTCGACACTATAAATTTTTTTTACTGGGCATTTCCACCATAGATATCTTATATACACTAGATAGCGCATCTCTTTTAGTAAAATTGAAGCCAAGAATATTCCAGCGGTTACCCCCATTTGAATAGATGGCGCCATGTTGGTGTTTCCCACTCGCTAATAAACGCTTAAAAACAACAACTTTCATCATTTGAATAGTTTGAAAATGTATTTGGAATAGGATTAAGTTCCCTGTTTAAGAAATGGAAAACCAGGGACGCCGGAACTGGGGGGGGGGGGCAGGAGGAGCAGCCGCCCCCGTTGCCCTTTACTAGGAGGGGCAAGGGGGGCAAAGGTGCCCTTTCAATTTAAAGGATTGCCTTGGCGAAATAGCGCATTGTCAGAAATGTTAGTGCAATTCTTTTACGAATTTGCTTCAGAAAACGCAAGAAATGCAGTCATCGAGCTTCAAGAATAGCACAATCGCCTGGCGGAGAACCCCATCACACCCCTATCGTCCAATAAATAGAAAACATAATTAGTGAAGTTCAACTCCCGAAGTTTTGCAAACATCTCTTGGTATAATGGTATATATCAATTCAAAAGTGCCCTTTCACGAAAATCTGCCCCCCTTTCCTTCACATCGTTCCGGCGTCCCTGTGGAAAACATACGAGTCTTCTCATTTCATGGGAATATCCTGAGTCTGCAATCACGGCTTCAATTTTTGAATTGCAGAATAATTAGATGCACTATCTAGTGTATATAAGATATCTATGATTTCCGCCCACGAAAAACCATCAATCAACATAGTGTTTTTCCTACTTGCGAACTGTACAGCGCAAACTTTGATCACAGTATTCTAACTAGTGTATCAGGAATCGCGATATTTCTCCCTTTCTTATGTGACACTGCCATTGGCTTAACCAACATTTTCAGTTTTGAAAGGTGAAAGATATTATTTAGTTTTGAATCGCTCGAAACGTCGAATCTCTTTTTGTATTTTTAAGCTAGTTCAATCTTCTACATTGTCGTAGTTTTAAGCGTGTCTACGTGCTTTTCAAACCAGAGAAATGCTCGACCTGACCGTTGCATATATTTGTAATTCTTCTTTTACAATACGATAAACATCGGCGAGAAGCTTCACTAATTTTTCAGTTAAACATGCGTTTCAAAAAATATATCTGTCCATCATCAGGCAATATACACATGATGCTTTTGATGTTACTTTGAGTGTATATCCACACCGGGCAGGCTGAAAAGTTAGCCTGACCACGGTAGGAATCGAGCCCCAGACCTTCGGGATACTTGGCGTCGTAGCTCAGTTGGCAAAGCATTGGACTGGTATCCCATGCAAAGGTCGCGGGATCGATTCCCACCGTGGTCAGGCTAACTTTTCAGCCTGCGCGGCTGCCCGGTGTGGATATACACTCAAAGTAACATCAAAAACATTATATTCACCTTAGTACATAACATCAAAACACACACAAAAATATACATGCATGGTTAGTTTAAACAAAATTATTGTGGGAAATAGCTGATTTTAATTGCATACCCGCTGGTGGTTTGCTTGAAACAATGGACGAAGATTGACTTGATGTAAATATGTCTTCTCCATCATCAGAAAATAATCCCCCTCCCGTACTTGATTTTGACTCTTTCCTCTCAGGGGCATTACTCTTCGCAACATGATGTTCACTCTAAGAAAGTCGATATAAACGAATTTTTAATGGCAGCCAAACAACTACTGAATACAGTGAAATGAATATATCTCCATGGAAAGCTATACATTCGGATAAAGTCCGCCATGTTTGCTCCTGGGGGCCAAGACCCGCGTGTTTATGCCTCGCGATTCTATCCCAAGATCAGTTCAGGAAGCGAGCATGCATGCCGTTTTACTGAAAGAGTGTAATGCATGCCAAAGCTGGCAGGATTTACATTACATCAGAGAAGGAAAATTAAACTTAAGGTTCTATGGCATTTTTCTCAGTTAAACTATGGAAAAAACGGGTCGATCAAAATATTGTGTCTTACTGTATTTATTCAAGTCAGTTTTATGTACTTACAGTATATTACTGCTAAACTTTTATACAATGATTGCTGTAGGTTTTAGTACAGGTATACATCAGTCATGATAAACAGAATAATAAATCAGGGTGAGAAGAGGACGTCACAAAACATCCAAGACGAAAGTCACGAAGAGAACCAGTCACTCCCCACTGCACACTTTTATCGCAGAAAAATGCTCTTTCAATAAACAATTATTAGAAAAAAATAAAAAATAAAGTTTACTATAGGACGTTTTACCTGAATAAATGCATTAATATAGAAAGCTATATTTTAAGCCGGTTTTCAAAAATACATAATATTCATGTTGACGGATTTACCGCGCTCTTTGCGTACGTGAAAAGACTGGGACTGGCATTTAAGTTTGGCTTAAAATTTTCGGTTGGAGGTAGCGTTCCAGTTATAATAATTTCACTGGCTGGACATAAGCTATTCTGCAATATGACTGGCTCTCTACTAGCAGGATATTAGCTCATATCCTGCCAGTGCATGGAGAAAACAAAATGGAGGCTCAAGAATTACCGGAGTTTAGCAAGCGAGAAAACAGCAATTTATTCGCTTTTTAACAGGAATAAAAACAGAATGAAAATACTCTCAGCAATTGTTTATAGGTTTTACATCCATATATACTGGTTAAAATATATATATTTGAAAAATTAATACCGAAAGAAGCAAGTGGAAGGTAAAAATATGAACATAATAGTATTTTTTAAAATTTAAAAGCATAAAGTCTCTTTACTGTATATAGAAGTATAGTCAATAAGCACTTGTTTTGTCTAAAATATCTTAAATATATAAAAATTTCAAATTATAACCATGTTTGCATGACGCACGAATTTAAATTGAGCAGCAGTGTTTCCTCAGGTATAGGCCAAGTTGTTTGCATAGCCGAACTGAATATTGCCATACTGCATGAAGAGTGTGTTAATGCAATTAGTTGTCTATAAAATAAAACAGTTACATGTATTCTACTCACTCTCGTCGTATATGACTGATAGTCAACTCGGTGCCACGCACCTCATCGGCTATCAGCTCATATATGACTCGAGTTCACAGAATAAGTGTTAAATATCCAGTAAAAATGACTTACTGTATGCACTGGGACATGACCAAATGGTCCATGATCTACAAAAAAGGAACAAAACAACATTTCTAAATATTATTAGCACTGATGAAGATCCGGGCTTACGGATCGAAAGCTTTGCAGTAATAAATTTACGTGGTGTTTCCACAAACAAAACCTATTATATTTTATCACCATGCAAACATACAAAGAACTTATAACATTTCTAAACTTTAACTAAGAGGAAAGATAACGTTAACTGAAGCCGCAATAAATTGTGCATTATATTCAGGCAAAAACATAACGCCGGAATGTGAATGTCTTTTCAAACATCAGTGGTGCAGTCGTCAGGGCAAGTGCTTTCACCTCTGAGATCATTGGCTTCGATTCTCGCAAAGGACTCATGTGAAAAGAGTCAGTCAACATGCACTCTGCCAAAAGTCGGGCGTTTTCTCCGGGTGCTCCAGTTTCCTCCCACAGGGAAAGTTGACAGCGTGACAAACACAGTTAAGAAAGTAATATCACAATTGTTAAAATAGTCTAGGTTAAGTATGCAAATAGGCAAGCGTAATACTGTACTTGATGTACAGTATAAAGCGCCTTTGATCATATTCACATGCGGATTTACGCAATAGAAATGCCAATCGTAATCGTAATATGATGTAATATACGTAATCGTAGATGTATAACAGTAGATTGCCCAACACGCATTAATTCATAACGATGGTAGCTAAATCATGCAAATTGCAAAAGGGGCCATTCGATAATTATGCCACCAAATCGTGGGCTCTAACCCGATTTGGTGCTTACTAGATATGATATTACCAAAAATTTTACCTCCAAAAATAGCAACTGCGCCAGCTGGTAATTTCTTCCCGCTGGCTGTCCTGGGTTTTGGTTTCACAGTTTCTATATTTATATTTAAAAAAAACTAACTTTAAGCCGAAGTAAGACGAGGGACAGACATAGGATCTGAACAAATACTGATTTATAATGAGCATGTAATCAGAAATGTGGCTCGTATTAGGGACACGTTATTAATAATGAAAGGGAGTGGGGCGGTGGGGGAAAAACTCCCAATACTCCAAGACATTCATTTTCAAGACGCCCCTGAAGTCCATATCGAATAATTCAGACCGCACCTCCCACTTCCCACAAGGGCTCGAAATAGCGGGCTGCCAATGGCCAAAAGCAGGTCATATTTTAGAAATGGCAGGCAAAACTAAATTTGAACTGCCAAAGTAAAACAAAATGGCAGGTGAAATTTTATAGATATATTTCATTTCATTCTCTTACCACAACTCATATATGCTAGATCATTTAGTTGACTAAATACGTTTATATTTGAAATGTAAATCCAAGTTTACTGTAGTAAAATAGACAAAGTTTAAAAACAATAAAAATGAATATCATGAAAACATTGATTTTTACAATGTGACTCGTATGAGACATCGCCATTTTGGCAGTTCAATGAATAAAATGGCAGGCTAAAATTTATTTCACCTGCCAAAAAATTCTAGACTGGCAGGCCATATTTTTTTTCTACTACGAGCCCTGCTCCCCACCCGAATTCTTTTTTAAACTTTGTTGCATCGTTATCAAATTGTAGACTACAAAGTGTTGTTTAAATCCAGGTGCTATTATTCAACATAATATGTTACAGGAAAATGCCATATCCACAAGAATTCTGGACTGTGTGAAATATTTATTGCTACTAAACGTGTATGAAACCATTTATATCGTAATTATTGTTTTATACCACATGGTAATTTTTTCTCGAGTGCCCCTCCCCCCCCCCATGCACGTATTTTGGGTCTGGCCGCTCCCATTCAGGCTAAAAATAATAGAGACAGCCCTCTTATCTCACCCTCCCATTATTAATGCATGACTGGTCCCTTACTTCGCACTTGCGCCATGATGATGCTGTTTTGCCACAACACTACATATTTTAAATGCTTTCGAATAAAGGTAGAACAGAACTGTGTTTGGTTTCGCTTATTTAGTTTATTTACTTTCTTATATACAGCCTGTATATAAGGAAGTAAATAAACTAAATAAGCGAAACCAAACACAGTTCTGTTCTAGCGTTTTATCAATCTCGTTCCCAGAGTATGCCTGTTCGCGGGTTATGTAGTGGCATGCCACTACATAACCCGCGAACAGGCATACTCTGGGAACGAGATTGGCGTTTTATTGCTCAAGCGATGACAGTAACATTGAGTACCTTCTTCACTTTCATCTTGTTCATGACTTGCTTTAGAAATGCTGTTGTCCACATGATCAGGCTGAAGTAAAGAAAATTATTAACAGAATAAAATAATATAGAATGAATTTTGTACAGTAGTTGTCGTACTAATTTCAAAACGTAAAGATTTTTAAAG
>CACRXK020003993.1:11774-33601 GCA_902702795.2 Paramuricea clavata
CCCCCCCCCCCACCTGCACGTATTTTGGGTCTGGCCGCCCCCATTCCGGCTAAAAATAATAGAGACATCCCTCTTATCCCACCCTCCCATTATTAATGCATGACTGGTCCCTTACTTCGCACTTGCGCCATGATGCTGTTTTGCCACAACACTACATATTTTAAATGCCTTCGAATAAAGGTAGAACAGAACTGTATTTGGTTTCGCTTATTTAGTTTATTTACTTTCTAATATACAGGCTGTATATTAGAAAGTGAATAAACTAAATAAGCGAAACCAAATACAGTTCTGTTCTAGCGTTTTGTTGCTCAAGCGATGACAGTAAAATTGAGTACCTTCTTCACTTTCATCTTGTTCATGACTTGTTTTAGAAATGCTGTTGTCCACATGATCAGGCTGAAGTAAAGATTAAAAGAGTACTAATTTCAACACGTAAAGATTTTTAAAGTAAAAGGATATTACAGTTGTTTAAATCTCATCTCGATAAAAATATTTTGTCTTCAAAATCAATCCATGGAATTAAAAAAGATGCTAAAATCAGTCCTAGTTTTTTATTATTATCGTTCGAGTTCCTTTATAGTTCAGTGGTGAAACCGGACAAACAACACGATGTAAGCATGCAACTGGTGCAAGTGTTAGAATTTTAGTCTCCAATGCTTAATCTCGAGCATAAATTCAACGTTTAAGAAATCCTTCTGATCAAGACGAAGTCTGGATTGCACGCAATGAAGTCTTACGACAATATTTTTATCCTTCTTTGTCAGTGATGTATATTGGGAAACTACAACTGCTGTACTACAGTATATACAGCGAACTTAGACTAGGTTCACAGGCGCAAAAAAGTCACGCTGGAGCGAAATTGTTTGAAAACGTCACTTTTGCCGCAACTGAATTTGAGCACGGTTTCTTGATGAAAATGGAGACCTTCGTTTGAACCAAAGCTGTTACGTTTATGTACCGCTTGTGAACCAAAAATTTCAGGTCTCAAATCAGTAAATTCGAATGCTTTTCGTTTAAATTCTTTGCTCTATTTGAAATATTTTGGCTTTAAATGAGTGCTAACTTGATTTATAAACAAACCGTAACGGCATAATGTGAACACATGTAAATTCTGGCGGCATTATTTCGCTCCAGTGTAGTATGAACGTAGCCTTAAGCCTGTTTTCCACTAGGCGGAATTTTGCGCGCGGAGCGGAATTTTTCTTTGTCTTTTCTAATTAGTTCCACCCGAGAAATCACAAGACAAAGAAAAATTCCGCTCCGCGCGCAAAATTCCGCCTAGTGGAAAACAGGCTTTAGACAGACAAGTCCCTGAAGCAAACATGAAATTACTAAACATGAAATGATATTAGATAAAGTGTTTCCAATATTATACCTTTGACGGTGTTTCATCCTCATCTTCCATGACATCATCAAACAACCCCCCGCCACCACTAAACCTTCCTCCTTTCTTACTAAATGGACTGTTGTCATCAAATAAATCACCTTCTGGACTGCCACTGAATAGATTGTCCTCTAAAGACAAGATTGAAAATTGCTTTTAGCTAAAATTACTTCGCATTTGCACGCGGGTGACTAAATTAGCCTCACGACCTGAAATTGCACAGAAAAACGGCCATATCACTGAGTATCACTGCCTGAGTATTCATTGTATGACATCATGGGCACAGTCAAAAATTTTCGCGAAATTTTTTGTTTTGTTTTACTTATTATTACTATAGGTAATAGTATGGTTTCGAGTGCAATTTGGATAAAACATGCACGAGTGAGTTTTTCAAACACTATCAAAATAGCACGAGTCCGAAGGACGACCGCTATATTTGATGTCTTTGGAAAACGCACGAGTGCTTGTTTTATCCAATTAGCGCATGATGTTTCCAGTCTACAAGCGCCAGAAGTCCGTCAAAAAGTAAAAATCTCTAGTTTATCAACGGGATCGTATTTAGCACTCCTTGAAGCTTTATGGCGATCATGAAAATCTGTATTTTTTATATTGTTTATTTTGTTGGTTTGGATGGTAAAATAAATTAATTTTGTTGGTTGAATGTAAGTTCTTTAATGAGCCTGGATCCATAACGTAAAACTTGACATTATTTGGTATTAGAGTAGATGAGCATGGATCACCCTCTCGATACACTTACCATCCTTGTTAGACGCCGTTTTCTTTTCCTTCTGAGCACTTTTGGAACTTGCATTGCTTAACTGACTGTCACTTCTAGGTTTCTTCTTGTGTTTATGTTTAGACTTACTGCCTTTACTGACGACACTGGAGGTTGTATCAATAGAACTTGTGAATAAATTATCCTCATCGTCATCGTCATGTCTGCCTTCGAGCTCATTTGTAACATTTCCAGCAGCCACTGCGGGAGTCGTGCCCTACATTTAAAAAAAAAAAAAATTTTATACTGTACAACGTACTGTATTGTATATTCGTAGTCTATATCAAGTTATGATGGTCTGGAAACGAAACAGAAGTTATTGTGTTATGTTTTTTGTTCTGAGTTTATGTTAATTTGTGCACGGTCAGAGTGATTGAGTTCATTGTATTTCTGTTTTATGAAATAACTGTCCAATATAGGGATAGCTGAGATGAAACGTGCGACCACGATGAATAATATTTAATGAAGTTGAGACAATGATGGATTTGTGCATGGTAATGAACAGTTCAACATCGAACGAAAGTCTTCTATTTTGTGGCTTTGCAGTTTGCCGGACTCCCAGACCGTGATGTAGTATTTAAAACACGAGAAGGAGTGTTTTATCATATTTAAAACGCGAGGCGCAGCCGAGCGTTTTAGATATGATAAAACGCGAGTTCGAGTGTTTTGACTAGCTTAAAATACGACTGCAAAAGAATACTAATTAGGATGAACAATTATATAATCATACTAATTAGGATGAACAATTATATAAAGAATACTAATGAAGATGAGTTTTATCAGATATAAAGTCACTCCACGTGACATATTATGGCTGACATGATTTGCCACAAGGTTTATGAATTTTTAATGAGTATTTTAAATCTTGATAGACTATAGTACTGTATACCACAGACTAAGCGCCGTACAGAAGAACAATGTTTTCCTACACATGTTCCTTGACGAGTTTACTTGCTCGTGTGTGTACGATGGTCGAGTTTTCTTCCATCAATTTTTACCACTTTATTATGTTAAACAATTTCATGATAATTTTCGTTCAAAGCTCCTTGGAACAAAAATAATTAAAATGAGCTGAAATTGTCTACGATAATACACTTCAAATTTCAAAATAAACGAGATTTAACGGCCTCTCGAAGATCAGTACGCGGTGAGATACTACGCAATTATTTGTCAAGTTTTCCTTGGCAACCCTGCATACAAACAATTTTACTTGTTAAAAAGCTAGCACGACTAGCTTTTGAACAGGGCTCCTTGTCCACTTTTGCAGTACACACGAACAAATAAAATTTGTCAAGGAAAACTTGCTCGTTTGTATGGGGGTTTCAGTGTAAACAAAGCAACACTCTACATATTCTACTTACACTATCATGGCTTGCATGGCTGCCACTTCTAGACTTGTGCTTCTTATGTTTCCTGTCCTTTCTCTTGCTGCCTTTACTTGAAACTGAAGCAGTCGTATCCACAGATGCCGAGAACAGATCATCCTTAGCAGAGTCGCTTTCATGTTTCCCACTCCCGCCCCAGTCTTCTTCATTATCACCCTCCTCATCACTATCATCCACAGCCCTCTTTGCTTTTACTCCGAGTTTTGCTGCAAGTTCGGCCGAGAAATCCATCGGAGCACCAGCCTAAACAGCAAAATTGTATGCAGGTGAGAGATGGAATTTTTAATTGTTTGCAAAATTTCATGAGGTGAAAGAAGGAATTTTTCATCTTTCACCGAATCATTCTACCGAGATCAATTTTATGAACAAATATATACCTTGTTCAAAAATAATTAAAATCCAACCAAAAAGTGCCAACAAATGTTTTATCGAAGAATGATATGATAATGGCGGTCATTTATCGTACAATATTGTATTTTTACACCCGCCGTTTTGCTTAGCAAAACTTCACCTTAATTCCATCGATCTCAGTATGAAAATTACTGTATGATTAAATTAGCTATGATTACGATACAAATAGGATTTTGAATGATTTAATTTAATGGCACGGCTGAGCGTGCAATAGTACTTGTAATATTGCATGGTGGCAAAATGGAAATTTTAATTTCATATCATATCACGTGATCATAATCAGCCAATTAAATGTCCAGAATTTAATGAGGTGTTATATAATATAGTCTGTATATGCAATGCATTCGAAACTATGCTATTACATGAATACATTGTACTTTATGGTATTAACTTTTTGTGTAATCTCCAAAATGCGGTGTGTGACAAGTGAATACGGTCAAGAAATTATACCTTTCGTGGTTGCTCTTCATCCTCTTCTTCCATACTTTCATCACTATCATCATCCTCAGTCTGTTTTGTCTTCGTTGAAGTCTCTGTACCACCTGCTGCGAACAATTCATCATCGGAGTCTGCTTGAGAACTATCCTGTAATCAATTAATTAGAACCAGGAATTAGAATTAATCAGAAGGCGTCAATGTTAACAGTTCTCTTTGCCTACAAAAAAGGTAGTTCAAAAGTTGTTAAGACTTTACACAACCGGTCCCAGTTGGGCAAATAAATTTTGTTTAAAATATATTTTATATCACATATTTAACTAAACAGCTGTGGATTGAGAGAGATACAATTAAAATCTGAAAATATAAGCAGAACGTCGACGTTTCGAGCGAAGACCCTTCCTCGGAAATCTGCTTATAATTTTCAAAACGTCGAAGTTCTGCTTATATTTTTCAGGTACAGTAGAACCCCGCTAACACGAACTCGCTTAACTCGAACTAAGGCGAAAGCTTTGATTTCTATTCAGACAACGACAATTTAATCGATATATCATATATATAAAAGAGATAAAAGGTTCAACAAGTTGCGTCCATCATTACTGATCTACAGTAGCTTGTAGGTATATACTGTTGTTTGGTATTGTACTGTTAAACACTGTGATAACTTGGGTAACAGTAGTACAAATTTTGTAAGTTCTTTAGAGTATGCATCGTAATGGCTCACAATTGTGATAAACAATAAAACGACTGGACCTTATTAATTAACATAATCAACGAAATCCAACACCGATCCCGTTAACTCGAACCCCCGCTAACTCGAACAATTTTTTGCTTCCCTTGGGAGTTGGAGTATACGGGATTCTACTGCAGTTGTATATCTCTCAATCCAAAGCGATTGTAGTTGTATATCTCTCAATCCAAATATATATATATAACTATTAATTAAATAACATATTGAAACACCTCAACCCCAAGATTGGCTCCGGATTCCCCCCTCAGGGAAAGTTGGGCAGGCCTTGAAATATCGGTCAGACAACCGTCTGACGAAATGTTCGATGACTTTGCATTTGAGTCGGACATATGTATTGTGATGTCAGAAGGATTTTGAGTTCACTTTGGCTTGGAAATATGTATATGAATGCATACACAAATTAATATCAGCACAATTTGAAAAAGTCATTCGAATCTTGGCAATGAATTTCCGAACCCCACGGTGAAAACCCCGCACTTGATTACACATTTGATTCTCCTCTTCTTGATAATACATTACTTTGATTCTCCATTTATTCTAGTCCTGAATTAGGGTACATTTTGATTTACGTTGGACAAAGTAACCTATAAGTTTCACTCAGGTCGGACAGAATATCCAAGTGGTTTCTTTTCTACGTCGGGCAATTTGACAAATAGATCGGACAATGTCCGTGACCGACGATATTTTAAGGCCTGGTGGGTTATGATAAACGTAGTTAGGAAAGTAATATCACAATTATTGTAAAAAAAGTCTACATTATGGTAAGTAGGTAATATTAGTGAGCGTAATACTGCATGTAGTTAATCATCACTGTATACCTTCCTGGCTTTCTTTTTCACCACAACATCCTTTTCGTCTTCACTTTCAGTCGCAGTTGATGATTCCTAAACAAACAATTCCAGTGTGACCACGTGTATTCAGGCCTTGCAGTCACGCGGGAATATTACGTCACGCTAAGAGATTTGGTTGAAAAAACGGTGGGCATTACGGACATCAGAGGAAACCACTGTCTGAATTCATTAGAAAACCAGACACGGTATTAAAACGCGGTGCCCTAAAAATAAAACGTCCGCCTCCAAATAAGTTATATAAATATAAACCAAGAAGGAGGTTTATAACTGATGAAAAATTCTCGCGTGTCGAAAAGTTTGATGTAATTATTTATTCAAGGTATATTAGCTAGTTATAAACCTCGGACGATCAAAGAAAACCGACACAAATGAGATATAAGTAAGAGTTAAATTCTAGTTACATTCCTCTTGTCGCCCTGAGGAAATGTCCATTTTCCCACAAATGTTCGTATTAGTATATTTGACATTTGTTGAGTTATTGCGCATACAGACAGACACACATACAAACGCGGATGAAAACATGACGACCTGGTGTAAAAAAAGATTTGTATTTACCTCTTCAGATCCTGACGGTGACCCACTGACAGTTTCGCTTTCTGACGTCTCTTCATCCCCCGTACTTTTCTCTGATTCACTCTCCATGCTGGCTTCTTTATCACTTCCTTCATCTTCATCTATATAAAAAAAAATGTACAAGGTGCGATAATTTTCGTAGTCACGTACAGGAGGAACATCAATATTATGGTCTGGTATTTCTTTGTTTTCAGCCACGGACCACGTAGGTACGCGGAACTCTTGCTATCTGCGTACTTAACTTGTTGCTGGTACCACATGACTATTTGAAGCTCAAGGTATTCAATGCCGTAATTTACAGTAGTTGATATATGTGAAACGCCCGTATTCTAAAAGCTCACTCACACTCAATGAGTGGAAGTTCAATCTGAGCTTCTCACGAGTGTCATTGCTGTTTCCGAATAGCTGGAGGGCTAGTGTCATACCTTACTATGCGACTACTCACCCTCCAGCTATTCAAAAACAGGATTGACACCAGAGAGACGCTTAGATTGAACCTCCACTCATTGAGTGTGAGTGAGCTTTTGAATACGGGCGTAAGTCTGGCATGTGTTGGCATGAAACATACAGTATACTAAACCTTATGCATAATGACGTCACAAAGCGTGATGCGCGCTCTTAGTAGTGTAGACAAACTCACAATACGAGTGTTGTTTTGCAATAAATGTATTTCCAACTAACAAACTTTTACAACAACAACATGTTATATATCATGCAAATTTGAATAAATCTAAATAACCTAAATTGTCTATTGTCCTAAATTGAATATAAACCAACTAATGTCAAAAACACTATTAATTAACGACCTATTAATGACACTCCCACTTTTTTGACATTTTTAAATGTTAAATTAAACAATAAGTTCTAGTCCAAGATTTTCAGTTCCTTTCAAATATCGTAGAACTCGTTTAGCAGCAGTTAGATGTGCTTCCGACGGTTTAGCACAAAATTTTGACAAAACTCCCACTGCATATGCAATATCTGGACGAGTGGCGACTGCAAGATAAAGTAAACTTCCGATGATGGACTGGTATTGCGTTGGATCAACTAGTTTACTGACTCCGTCTTCTTTGATTAACTTGACATTCACGTCAGCAGGCGTTGCGACCGTTTTAGCTTCAGCTTGTCCAAACTTTACGACTATTTTGTTAATGTACCGTCTCTGGTGTAGCCATAGTCGGTTATTCTGTTTATCCTGGACAACGCTGACTCCGACATAATACTGTAGCTCTCCCATATCTGTCATCTTAAACGCCATAGTCGGTTATTCTGTTTACATTGGACCACACACATCGCTATGTACTATCTGTAGCTTGTGAGATGAACGAATTTCTTCCCGAGCAAGAAATGGCTTTCGATGCATTTTTCCAGCCAAACATGCTTCGCAGAACGAAAGTTTGTCAACGTTTTCACAACAAATTCCTTTCACAATATTATTCTTAATGCAGCTATTTAGTCGCTGCTCGTGTACGTGTCCCAACCGTTGATGCCAAAGATCACTACTTTCCTGTGAAGCTAACGTAGCGTGTCCGTTTGAGACGTCTTCGCAATCCAACTTGTACAACTTGTTGGCTAATGATCCCATTCCTCGTAGTCTCCCACTGGCATCACTTATCCAGCATTTATCACCACGAAACTTCACCACGTTACCTTTCGCAACGGCAGCTCGAACGGAAAACAGGTTAGAGGTAAGCTTTGGAACATACAACACATTACACAGTACACCTCGCTTTGACTTTCTCCCAGAGAACAACATATCCATATGCACGTTACCAGATCCCAACGCTTGTACAACACGACCATCTCCCAAGGCAACGCTTTCGGGTTCCCCAAACTGTTGATAATTCACCAGAACACTTTTTTCCTTCGTCATATGACTTGAAGCTCCAGAATCGATCAACCAATGACAATCAGAAAACTTTGCATTTCCCTCGGACACTGTAAATACACAAGCACCACTTTCAGATTCACTATCAGAGTTTTGGGTCTTTCCGACTTTTGCTCCATGTCTTGATTTATGCACTGGCTTTGTATATCTCGCTTTTTCCTGAGGGCAATTTCGACGAATATGGCCAACAGTTCCACACTTAAAACACGTCCGACTTTCCTGAAAATTTTTTCTTTCGGTTTCCCATTAAGGCAGACTCATTCTTAACTGACTCGTTCTTAGGTCCTTGCTTCGATTCTTCATGCATAAGAGCTTGTTGAACGAAGTCCATTTTCACATCATCAACTCTGGCTTCTAAGGCGGTTACAAGAGTTGCATAACTTCTCGGCAAACTTCCTAATAAAGTCACAACTTGATCCTCTTCAGAGATAGGTGCACCGATAGCTGCCAATTTATCCGCGATGTCCTTCATGTGTTTCAAATGTTTCTCCATACAAGTTCCTTCTTTCATCTCCGTTCGGAAATACTTTTTCTTTAAAAACAGTTTGTTCGCTAACGTATCTCGATCAAAATGATTCTTTAGTGCATCCCACGCTTGCTTAGGATTTTCACATGAGCTAACCAAATATAGCTGAGCTGATTTAATTGCTAAAACAATTGTTGAGAACGCCCTTTGCGCTTTCGAACGAAATTGTGCCGCCGTTTCTCCCGAAGCTGACCCTGCTAGCTCTTCCGAACCGTCTACGAAACCCCACAGCCCTTTCGCCAACAGCAAATGCTTCATTTGAAACTTCCAAGTACTCCAATTGCTCCAGTCTAACTTGTCGATTGACCATTTTTCCTCCATTAGTCGTCAACAGACCAGCACGAATTATTATTACAAGCGTTATTTGTTCAGCAAACTGAAGTTCTATCGAAAAACCGGCGACGTAGGATTGTTAAACGATCCTAACAGCATGTTCTGGGCCCATAACCTGTAGACAAACTCACAATCCGAGTGTTGTTTTGCGATAAATGTATTTCTAACTAAAAAACTTTTACAACAACAACATGGGGTATGTCATGCAAATTTGAATAAATCTAAATAACTTAATTAATTGTCTATTGTCCTAAATTGAATATAAACCAACTAATGTCAAAAACACTATTAATTAACGACCTATCAATGACAAAAATTTGACAAGTATAATTGCGCAATATACTTCACTGAGTAAATCTCGTTTATTTCGAAATTCGCTTTTAAAGTGTGGTATCGACGTATCGTAGACGGCTTCAGTTGTTTTTAACCTTATTGGAAGCGGCTTTGAACAAAAATTATAGTAACTACAGTTCGCGTAAGAAACACATAATAGTTATGATAAAGATAATTGAAAGTAGGTTAAAACAATCAGATGGTGTTAAAACAAGGGCTATGGTCATGATTAGAGTTATGAATAATTTTTATGATCACACATACTTTATAATTTGCTGAAACTGTTTTGTGGGTCTTACATGAAGTATTTACCATAATTATGAAATTGTTTACGTACTCAAATAGCGCGGGCTCGTAAAACTTGTTAAGGAAAAATTAGTCGAAAAAAACTTGTTCGGTGTCTACACGAGAAACAAAACTCGTTAAGAAAATCTTGCTCGTTTGTACGGGGCATGTGTTGTCTATCAGAAAAGTGATTCAGAGTAGACATTTGATTTTAAATTAGACTGTGTGTTTTCCAGCAAGTTTGGTTAGAATCGAATGTCTAGCTTGCGGGAATATCTGTCTTCATCGTTGTCCACCATTCCATCTAGAGTCTCTTCCACTGGCATGCAATTTTAGAATAACTTCGAAGAAATATTAAATGGAAAGAGTAAATAGAAATAGTACCTGTTTTTGTCTTGAAGATGATGTTCACCTGTTTGTGTGAAGAAAACGTTAAATTGGTAAAAACATTAAAACCTTCGGTTACACGTGGCATTTTTTCTTTGGAGTTGGCAATAGAACGTGGTTGCTGGGGCAAGAGAAAAAATCGCATGTTTATGATGTTGTGCGCTGCAGCGCAATCTCACAAATGATTTTCGAGCGCGTTTCAAGTACTGTAACAAACTTGGTGTTTTCAAGGACCTTTCAAAGATGTGCACAGCTGAATCTAAAGTCCGAAGTGCGTAAAGAGAGACTATTTGTCTCAATCAATTCCATGGTTGCCCATCCCCCCCCCCGGGCGTTTGTCTGGCATTCTCAACTATACTTGTTCCCAGGGTCGGGCATTTGCTTTCTGCAGGTTAGCCCTGGGATGGGGAATTTGCTCGAGGCTAAAAAGTCGAATATTTATCGCTTGTTTCGCCATTTAGCCGTACTTTAGTACGCATGTTTACACGAGCGTGCGTATCGCAAATTAATCATGGCGGACATACACAAGACTTTTTTCTTGTCCATCCTGTTGATACATTAGGGCCATTTATACGGGACAAAATAAGACGCGACTTACATAAGACGCGACTTAAATAAGACGTGAGTTTGTCGTATAAAAGGCACAAAATTCTTATGTAAGACGCGTCTTGGATAGGACGCGACTTAAATAAGAACAGAACTTTTAGCTGTTCTTATGTGAGTCGCGTCTTAAATAAGAAATTTTGGACAAATATTCTAACTACACATGCCCGAAACTTGAAACAACGTACAATTATTAGCCTTGCATATTAAAACAAAAACAACCGTAACAACATTATAGCTATAGCAAGTAAATAAGAATAAAGCCGTAGAGAACCATTTATAGTATTTATGCGATAACTCCGCTTATTTAAGTCGCGTCTTATGAAAGTCGCGTCTTATTTTGTCTCGTATAAATGGCCCTATTGACTTACTTCTGCAGTTTAATATTACCTATATAAAGTTTTGAGACATCAATATTTTAATTAAAAACGTTTTAAAACGAAATGGCTATAGAATCAATTTTAAATACAGATATATATTATTGATACGTGATAGAGCTTGGATTCGATTTTTTGGATCAGAAATCCTCTGAAAACTTATATTTTGTCCCCCAAGGGTGGGGTATTTGCGTCAATGTAAGTCCCCAAGGGTGGGGATTTTGTTGCATTATTTGGACCCCATACTGGGGCATTTGCAACGTTTTTTCGCCAAAATGACAAAAGCCCGACAAACGCCCGGGGGGGGGGGTGTTGGGCACCCATGGAATTGATTGAGACATTATAATGTACCACCCAAACACAGCAGACTCTAAATTCAGGCTAATTTTTGGCTTCGAAATCTCAGAAATCGATCTGTCTGTTTGTCCGTCTTGGGTACATTTTACAATTTTATAATCCTGGCACAATCCAATGCGCAATTGCAAATTATAAATAAAACTACCAGACTTTACCTGTAACATTTGTGATGATAATCGTTGCTAAAACCAGTATAGTACCATCGCAATTATTAAAACAAACTACCCACATCGTTGCTTCTGCGTGCTTAACTTGCTCAATCAATGGTTGCAACTTTTGCCCAGCTCAAAATTTCGACAACCTTTGGTGTCAAGTTGCTTACAACGGAATTATATTTCAACTGATATAAGGGTAATACTTCCGCGTAAAAACATAAAAAGACTTCTTTGATCAGACTTGTACTCGTGGAAAGCACCCAAGCACATATAATGACAATATACAATTCATTCGAGTGATAATTGAGAAAACGGAATTCTATATAAGATTAGAATCTAGACTTCCTGCTCTGTGACACGTCCTTGTATTCCCTGCTTGGGGAAGGAGTCAAAGTTCATTCTTCAACCTACCTGCTACCTCCACTGATCGAACGACTTTGAAACCGTACACAGATTCGTACACCATCTGATTGTTCTCTTCATGAAAGACCCACAAAACAGTTTGAGCAAATTATAAGGTATGTGTGATCATAAAAATTAGACATAACCTTAGCTAGTTTTAACACCATATTTTACTGTGACTGTTTTAATTACAACTTACTTTTAATTACCTCAAACTATTATATGTTCCTTACACCAAGCAGTAACTACCTAAACAGCGTGTAGCCGCTATCCGGCGCATAAACTAAAATTTTATCTGCACTGCGGCAATTGTGAACTAAATTCGTTATGAACCTCGACCATGGAAACTGTATGATTTATACTGAGTGAATAAATCAATTAGTTCCCTCGGTAAAGAAAACCTCTTATTTATATCGCGTTTGAGTCGGTTCTCTTTGATCTTTTGAGGGATATAAATCAAATATATCCTCCAAATCGAGGACAACCAAATATGCAATCAAAACACCCAACTTGCATTTTAAGTCCGAGATCTCTCTTCTCCGCAGAGGCTTCTGTTGGCTATGATTACGATTAGTATTGAGATACATTTCACTACACTTTACATGGCTGGTCTTGCGCAGGCGAGAAAGGGCGAAGTCGAGAACAGGCGCGAAGAGCCAACTAAAGCCACTGCGGAGGAGAGAGGTCCGAGGTCAATATTTGAATTGTCCATCCAATTAAAATCCATCGGGATTCCAACTCAATCGTTTCGTGCGGAATATGCCCGAGTCCCGACTGCGTCCCCAAACGAGAGACATGATTTCAAAGCTGTTTGTTCTATCGAGCGAGATGCCCAAAATCTGGATAGATCGAGACAGAGTTTGCCTATCTGGAATGCTTGGGAACACTGGCGGAAACAGTGTCCCAAAGGAGAAAAGCCAGCGAAATAAATAACTGGAACGCTACTTTCTGATAAACTGCCTATTTTTTCTGACCCCCAGAAACGCGACCCGCGTGTTTATGCCTCGCGATTCCCTCGCAGGACCAGTTCATAGAGCGACCATACCTTTAATAAAAAAAAACTAAAAGTAAAATCTACCAGGAAGTTTTACCTGAATAAATGCATTAATAGAAACTTTTTTCAGCGCAACTAAAAACTTTCTTTTTGTAAATTTTAAGTCGGTTTTCAAGAATACATGTTCATGTCAGTGAACTCAATCTATTTAATACCTCGAACGATAACATTCAGTCATTTGACAGTTAAAAAGTGAAGGCTCGCGTGAACAACGCGTGAGCAGTGGCGTCAGCTCTCCACGCCATATAGTACATAAGGTGGACTTGAATTATGTGGTTTCACAACCCGCACACCCGATTACCTATATATACATGAACTTACGGTTACAGCTCTAGAGCGCTGCACCGGAATCTCAGGGCCGTAGGTTCAATTCCTACCAGAGGACCTTGTGCTGCATTTTTCGCAATCGTTCCTGGTCAGGTCTTAAAATGTATTTCAAACACTCATTAATAATTCATAAGCTTATTGACAAATCATGTCAACTATAATATGTCACGTGCAGTCGCTTTATACCTGATAAAACACTCTTGATTAGTATTCTTTATATAAAGAATACTAATAAGGCAGTATCTATTGTAGTCGTGTCCTAATTGGTATTCTTTATATAAAGAATACTAATAAGGCAGTATATCTATTGAATTTGTAGTCGTGTTTGAAGCCGTTTAATAAACTCGCAGGTCGTGTTTTATTAGGTCTAAAGCCACTCGCGCTGCGCGCTCGTGACTTTAAACCTAATAAAACACTCCTGCTCGTTTATTAAACAATACATAATCACTTGGATTACAAACCCTAACATTCTAACATATAGTACATAGTACGTCAGTTTCAGTCCCTTTATACGCCATCACCGCGCGTCCATCGCCACGCCATACGGTACGTCATTTTCGGTCCCTTATACGCCATCACCGCGCGGTCTATCATGAATCAGCGCGCGTCAAGTGGCTTTGGCATTGGCTTCACGTTTCTTCCGCATGTTATCGTTCCAGATAAAAGACGTGGAGTTCACTGGTTCATGTTGATGGATTGACCGATGTCTTGGCATGCGTGGGAAGACCGGGACTGGGACCTTAAATCTTCAACTCTGAGCGAGCAGTTTTCAAGTTTCAAGCTAAGTAGTTGAATATTGCCGCAATTTGTGAATGAATTGTTCTCGTAAGGAGATATTTACCATCTCTCTTAGAAATGGGGCTCATGCATATATGATTTCTAAACTCATTAAATGATGCACTCGTTATGCTCTGCACGCTTAGAGTTTAAGGTTTAGAGTTTAGGGCTTACAGTTTAGGGTTTGCAAAGGACAATCTGTTTTGATTTAGATGTATGACACTACTGGAGGCTGCTCCATTTACTGTTCGGAGTACTCCGGATTTTCGGAACACTAATTGAATCGAACCGAAAACGGTCACATGACTGCCCCTGCTCAAAAGTAGGGGCAGCCAGAACAGACATGTGACCGTCAGAACAGTCATGTGATCATTGTTGGTTCGATTTAATTAGTGTTCCGAAAATCCGGAGTACTCCGAACAGTAAATGGAGCAGCCTCCCGTAGTTAATAAGAATTAACCAGTTGTATTTTAAAGTTTTAAAGTTTGTATTATAAAGTTGTATGTAGGTTCAAACAAATAAGAATAACTTTACTAAATGATTTTTTCTGTGTTGGTGTAATGTACTCAGGTGAATATGATGCTTGTGATGTTACTCTGAGTGTATATCCACACCGGGCAAGCTTGAAAAATATGCCTGTCCACGGTGGGAATCGAACCTACGACCTTTGGAATACTAGCCCAATGCTCTGCCAACCGAGCTACGCGGTCAGGTCGTGGACAGGCATATTTTTCAAGCTTGCACGGTGTGGATATACACTCAGAGTAACATCACAAGCATCAATTTTACCAAATGTTTGTAATCTATCTATCTATCTATCTATCTATCTATCTATCTATCTATCTATCTATCTAACCCTCTACTAACTTCCCCACGAAAGGCCTTTGCCCGAAGCGTCGAGGTTCTACTTATATTTTTCAGGTAGTTTATCACTCTCAATCTCTCAGCTGTAAATACAACTAACCAATCAGGAAATTGGCGATTAATTGTCCCTTACTCTCTCAATTTTACAAATATTAAAAAAGGTGCGAGAGCTTTTAATGCTAGTTTCCCTTCAGTCATGTAATTATCTATTAAATATCGGCATTCGAATCGGTGTATAATATAAACAGCGATCTGCATGGTTAAAAACAATTTATTTGGACTATTATTCAAATATACATGTATTACATAAGCTCGGTGCATAATTCACTAAAATATATATATATAGGAACATTATTTGGAATATTATTATGCTAAAATTATACTACGGTTCTCGATACCTCTCCTTTTCTTCTGGTATCATATACTAAAAAATCCCCCAGAGATTTTGTCTCCATTCCGGCCAAATTGCATAACAACTGCCCTCCTCTTCAGAAATTTGCACATTCCCTTATTGATAAAACATCCGCAGTAATATTACATGGCTACAACTACATGATATAGGTACTGATTTTGATGACTAGTAATGCATGCATGCGGTCAAATAAGAATCAAGATGTTTTGAGGTTGTAACGATGGTCGTATGGCGTAAAAATTGCAAGAGAGTCTGTAAAATATATTTACATAATTACAGCCTTATTTCGCTATATTCTTGTTTTCACGAATGTGTAGTAGTACAGATTTAATATAAGCTGAATAAATAGTAATTATAAAATTTGTACATTTGACAAGGAAAACCTCGTGAGCAAATTTGTGAAGAGGCAGGCATATTTGCCAAAAAACGTGGCCAGCGTAGACAATTTTTAATACGGGGGAGATATTCTTTCGTTTTCTAAAAAATAATACAAACAACTCTTAGACATAGCCTTAGTTTAAAAATCAATTAACAGCAGAGTATTAGTGTTTGGAGGTAGGTGTCGTTTGTGGTCGAAGGCTGCAATGTCTTGTTTGCAAGATGTATTGGCATGTCAACAGATTATCATCAGAGCAGCAACAACTAAAGCAGCAACCCCTAAAATAGCAGCAATGGAGTTCGCCATGACAATTCTGCCATGACAATTCTGCCAAGGGATTCCTCCGGCACCTGTCACACTGACGAGTCAGTGAAAAAGATACAATCTATAGTAGTCTATATACATTGTACTTGTTGAACTAACAAAGTTTAACTAAAAAAAAATTGGGTGGAAAAGGGCGAAGGAGTAACAAACGCAACTTGCTGCAACAAGGCAAAGCAAAAACAGGCAATTGATCGGCAGGGCGGCAGAACGGGCGGGCGGCAGAACGGGCGGGCGGGAGAAAACGGACGGGCGGGCGAGAAAAACCGCCTGCCGGTTTTCCATACATGTTTCATTGGCAGTCCACTGTTGGACTGGAAATACGTGATTGGCTAAAAAAATATTAAGTTGTCATCGGTTGTTAATAGAGACCTTACGATTTAGGACGGCAACGCGACGGCAACGGCTATACAAATACAATAAATAATTGAAAAGAATTGAATAATTACAATATATGAATAATTTAGACATTGTCCTTCGCTCTGTTTACAACGCCAAATCACAGATTTTCACGTGATTTCAGATTTTCACATTTCAAGCCGCAACAAGTGCAACTTCAAAAAGGGTTTAGCAGAACTCTTCCCAACCATAAAACCCATGTCTTCAACTTCTAAGACTGTATTAAATTCATACGATTGATAATATACGACGAATTATGTTTACTACCATTTATTTGAAGGAGTTTGTTTTGGCCGTCGCGTTGCCTAAAATCGTTAAAGGTCTCTATTAACGGCGGCGGCGCGATTTTCTTTTCCATTTGCATCATCGGCTGCTTGCAACTATGCGGTAGTTTATCGATTATCAGTGAACAATGATCTTTTAGTCCCTGTTTCCCAGTAAATGTTTGTTGTTTATTATTTGAGACTGCGCTCTGGAGTAGACACAGTCGTTTGTAACCGACTGGTGGTCATCAAAGCACGATGGGTTTTGCCAATACGACAATTGTTATAGGTGTTCCTTCTTTTATGTAGAAATGATAATTACAATTCTACACTAAAATAAAGTAATTTCCCAAGGGCATCTCTTACCCTAACGTTTGGCCATTCGCTGTCGCTCAAATCTCTGCTCCATTTCGTCCAACACTAAACAAATACAAAATACTCAATAATCCAATGTGTATGTCCTGCAGAAAAAATCATTAAATGATATTTACTGGTTTTCCGCGTGGTTGTCGAACTAGATATGAACGAAAAAGGTTATACTGTAGAAGCATCAACTACAATAGCTTGGTTTACGCTGCAAACATGACACAATAAGAATCAGAAATTCTAAAAGTACCAGAACTCTCTTAATTAGAAATTACTACATCCTTCATTTAAAACGTGCTCAACTTAATACTCTTCATAAAAATCCCAACAGGATGTTTAGGAAGTCGACTAATGGAATTCCAATGCTTGTTCCATTTGGTTTAACAGGTTGAAAGTACATAAAGCACTTTTCATGTCAAAGGTAACGTCCTTATTTATACTTACATTTAGGCGTATATTTCACAACCAGCCTAACTTTTCCTGGAATAAAAACGAAGCAATTAGAACAGGTCCCACATAAGTGCAACTCCAAAAATAGAGCATTTTATAACTGTATTTATTACCAACTATATATAAATACCTTCTTTTAACTCTATGAAACTTACTGATCAGACTTACCGGTCACAGACACCCTATAGTTGTCAGTTTGGGAGTCAAATAGACAAATTAAAGATGTACAGAGTAAAACGTTTTACTCCAAAAATAGTCATAGTCAATGTTTTTGTATTACCTTCCGCGGCTTTAAGAAGATCGACAGCTTTCTCATGATTCTCCCCTTCGACGCTCTACGAAACAAGAAAGTTTAAAGATGAAGGATGACGGCCAATCGCGTTTTAAAAGCCGCCTATATTATATCCACCTGCGTGGAATATTTACAATACTATCGTAAGGCTAAGTGTATCCTTGTTTCTTTCAGTGTCAATGCATGATAAGGAAACGAGGAACAATCAAATAAACCTTACCACGCCATTAACGGAAAGCAATTGATCTCCACGTTTTAGAGCACCATGCCTAAATAACATTATTACACATACAATCAAAAACAAATTTCAAATACAGTATAAATACAAATGAGTTTACCGGAAACGGAAAACAGGTGAGTGTAAAACAGTGGGAAACACTTTCAAGTTGTCCCGAATGGAATTATACTCGCAATAGAAGAATGTAAAATTTGTTACTTTCAATTATTTGTAAGGTAATAGACTAATAGTATGGTTTCGAGTGCAATTTGGAAAAAAAACGTTCACGAGTGAGTTTTTCAAGCACGAAACCATACTATTACTTATTAATAATGCACATGAAAAAAATTATACAGAAGCAAATTCATGGCCACTTGCATGCATGAAACACATGCGAAATAATTTACTTACTCATTTGAATGACACAACATTTTTAATCAAATGCCTTTTGGTTTGGCGCTTGTCACGTATTTCTATTTTTGGTACTGTATTTTGATAAAAGTGCACTCCTCTTAGCCAATCGAGAAATTTTTCACGTATATAATTACTGTATATAATTCTCTTAATATTATCACCAGTCGACAAATGTAGCGTCTCTATAAAGAGATTATTGACCTGCATCGCAATAAAAAGTTCATTACTTTGTCCCCCCCCCCTTAAGTTAATAGATAGCCAACCATGTGACTGATATGCTCACATTACGTTGCTTTGCCATGTGCATGATGATCATGTGCACGCACGTAAACAGAAGTGTAAAGTCCGGGGGAGCGCTTGTAAACTGTAAAGTGTCACCGCTTTTGTTTACAGTAAACTCCAGAGGCCAGTTGTTAAAAGGTGGGTTAGCGCTAACCTTCGGTTAAAGTTTAACCCGCTGTTTTAGTTTATGTATTTCTGCACGTCTGATTATTTCAAAACTTCAGAGAAGAAAACTCCTATCGATCCAGACAAGATTTCTGAAGAAACATTTCCAAATTTGTAAACAAGCTGCCAGGAAGTTTGCTTTGGATTTTAGGTTAACCTATAGGGTTAAGGTAATCGGCTTTCGAACAACCGGCCCCAGGCGACAAGGTTTACCCATCTCCTCCCAACACCTTTTGGTTTTGTTGAAATACTAATGATGTGTATTATAGTACAACTGAACTGCTTACTTAGCGTGTACTATATAACATTGAACTGCCTAATTTAGGGTATCAAACAAGGTAACAAGACTGCAAAACGTTTATACAAAACATGTCGAAAAGAAGTATACCTGTCAGCGACTCCCCCAGGAATAATTCGAGATATGTAAATTGGTGATGACTGTTCTTTGCCGCCCATTACGTTAAAACCTAGGCCTTCATCGTTCTAAAATTTGGAAAAGAATCATATACATTTGAACTATAGGTACAAACATCTTACACAATGTTTTTGAATGAACATGTTTGAAATTGTAATTTGTTATCTTCAGTGCAACTGTATAAACATGGCCTCGCTTTGCCAGGATGGGATGAAAGGTAGGATGATTTTGATACGTTGAAATATGATTATCCCTGTTTACAAATCCGGCAAACGGTCCTCTATGGACAATTACAGACCCATATCGATTCTACCTGTTCTATCGAAAGTGTTTGAAAGAGTGGTTCAGAAACAGTTATATGAATACCTAGAGAAGAATTCACTGCTATCTCCAAATCAGTTTGCTTTCAGAAAACACAGATCAACCCAGCATCCTGTAACGTTGCTTTCGGACCATATTCGAGGACACATGGATAAAGGAGAATTAACTGGAGCAGTATATATAGATCTAAGAAAAGCATTTGATACGATAGACCACGGTCGTCTACTCTCGAAACTTCCATGTTATGGAATCAGAGGAAGAGAATTGATCTGGCTTGAAAATTATTTGTTCGGAAGAAAGCAATTTGTTGTGTTTGACTCGGCAACCTCCGAGGGGCACACTGTCCTTACTGGTGTGCCACAAGGATCAGTGCTCGGTCCCCTTCTCTTCGTACTACTTATAAATGATATCGATTTGCAAATGAAAAACTGTCAAATTCTTTTATATGCTGACGCAGTAGTTTACACATCTGACAAGTCATGTGAAGCTATTGAATCAAATTTAAACTCTGAACTTACCAATCTCGCGAGATGGTTCTCTAATAACAAGCTTGTTCTTAATCTTAAGTAAGGAAAAACCGAATTTGTTCTTTTTGGAACGAGTAAGTAACTTCGTAAATCGCCGAAAGTACAAGTAAAGATAAATGAAATACCAATAAGCGAGGCGGAATCATATGAATATTTGGGTGTAGAAATGGACAAGTCGCTTAACTACAACAGTCATACTGACAGGACTATCAAAAAGGCATCTGCGAAAGGTAAACTGCTATCACGTATCCGACAGAATGTCAGTCCATCAGCAAAAGTGTAGAAACTTTTTTATGAAAACTGATTAGTGGATTTTTAAATATTTTTACATAAATGCTGACGCCAAAATTTTTTAGCTAATATATAAGTATAGGATAGACTATCTAATTTAAACAGGTCCTTGAGTGATAGCAGCTAATTTTTTTTAGCTGACCAAGTTTAACCTGTATAAATATGGTATATTATTATTATTATTATTATGTTTAATATTCAGTAATAGTGCAGATTCCGAAGTCATTGAAAGCAAAAGGCAGTTTAAATAACCTGGATAATTTTGTCAAACTATATATAGGATCTGATCAACATAATTTCAGCGCTATATTAATGACCCTTTCCCTTTTCACTTATGCCGATATAGTGACGTATTTCAACACTGTACGTCAAAGTCACCCCACCGCTCATCCCGTCCCGGCAATGTGACCAGCGCTTTTAATGTCTTATTTGTGTACTTGGCTATACTGTATATTTGCTAAATGAAATATAACATAACAGTTATTGCGATTTTGAATATACAGTAATATCAATTTAGTCATTTTACGAGTACTCAATGAAAAAATATTGATCTAATAAATGTCTTACACTAAAAACCGGTCTAAACAAGAAACAAGTCTAAAACAGTTTATATAGTATTAAACAGTTCATACATTTGTTCGATATATAAATATTGTTTTAACACTTCAAATGCATCTTTAAAAAGTTCTAATCTGAGTGATTTATCTGAGCCGAAGGAGTGATTTATCTGAGTGATTTGAGTCGAAATTTTATCAAAACAGAATTTAAATAACGTATGTACAGGCGACCATACGTTACGATTAACATTTCTATAGCCCAAATCTATTACGAAAGTCACCGAACTGTGGAATCGCATAAAAAATTCGTATATCGACCACTCCCACAAACGTCTACGACCGCACCAACATATTTTTGCATGTTTACAATTCTAATTTTAAACAGCCAATCGACGTTTAATTGTAATTGTTACCAAGAACCTGACTGGCTGTTCAAAATTAGAATTGTAAACATGCAAAACTATGTAGGTGCGGTCGTAGACGTTTGTGGAAGTGGCCGATATACGAATTTTTGATGCGATTC
>CACRXK020003994.1:0-33600 GCA_902702795.2 Paramuricea clavata
CTGTGAACCATTATCCAAGCTTTCTGTACCTAAGAAAGAGCAAAAGAAAAAATTCAACATTTTGGCGCGAGCTTTTCGCAAGCAAGAAAGTCAAGACTTTCCCAAAATTTTACCTTTGAACAACTTTTGAACCATTCCCCAAGCTTTCTGTAGCTCTGTGAACCATTCTCTAAGCTTTCTGTACCTCTGAAAGAGCAACAGAAAAAAAATTCAAAAATAAGGCAAAAGATTAAAAAGAAAAGCTAAGAAACGTGAATGCATACCTTCCGTATTAAAGCAACAGTTCTTTACGATATATTTTGACATCTACTTGCATTTTTTCTTCATTTTTAGTTTACTTTTTGGAAGAGCGCGATAGAAATGACCCTTCGTTAACGGCGCTTTCCAAGTTCTGCCAAAAGAACCCCCAGCAGCGCTACGTCACTGAACTTTGGGCGGGAGATGCAATATCGACTTCTGATTGGCTACTATTAGTGATGACGTTGGAATCGTGGCCACATGTCATAAATGTCGGCTTCTGATTGGCTAGATCAGCACCTGCCTCGTCCCTCGTCGCTTCAGTTTCGAGCAGAGATCAGTGGGAGGACAATGGGGTTACATGAGGGCAATGGGGGTTATATGAGCCCACACGAAGGGGAGATCAGTGGGAGAACAATGGGGTTATATATGAGTGCAATGGGGTTATATGAGCCTACGCGAAGGGCTGGTGGCCCTCATAGTATGGTTGAATAAAAAAGCAGTCGAATTGATTTCAAACTAAACTTTTTAAAGGTTTTTCCACTTTAAATATGTAGTTCTAAACGAATATTCAAATGTCTGTTGGTTTTCCAAAATTTAGTTGACAAACTATGATTTGGAAGCCATATTAAATATGAATGTAATGAGTTGCAGGGAAGCCATAAAGTGCCACTTGCGAAAGGAATGGCGCCCTAGCAGTAGGGCCGATTTTTCTCATGTAAAACATGCAGTGAAAATTTATTCTATTGTTAAAGTCACGGACAGGCAACTTTCCTAAAACATTGCTGTTGGTTAGTTGGGCAAAAATACAATACACACGTGACGGTGAAGGGCCATATTTATGAATAAACGTTGACCAACATAGATAATGAGTTATATATTGTTATTCCAATGAGTTTCATAGCCATCTACCCTTTGATAGGCTATGCTCTAACCCTAACCAAAATAATAAAATAAAAATCCAAAAAGAATCAACTTTAGAAATGTATCAAATGATGTAACGTCAATTTGATGGTTGATGACACCGTTCCACTGAATTGTTAATATTAACTGGATTGCTGTAGTGGTTCACACAACAATGTTCGGCTCACGTTCGGATAGTTTCGAAACTTTTAGTTTGGGTGTCGGAAGGATTCGGATTTCCAGCGAGCTCTATATGTGACTGGATTGGCCATCTTCCCAGCCTGCATGGCAGGCTAAATTGCCCGTATCTGAGAACCACCTATTCGTATTAACATGAAGTAACTAGAGGTATGCGATAATCTGTGGGCTCGTGTTATTCTCAAATTCAACATGGCGATGGCGTGCTCATGAAACGATTTGAATTTCAAAACTCCATTTTCTTGTTTTTGGAGAGAAATTGTCCCTTCTTTATGATATTTTAAAGCTGATTGGAAGACAAGGTATTGTCCTGTACATATTGTAGTTATTTATATACTGTTTATTGGCTAGAATCGTGCGAATAATTGCTGGGAGATTGTGTTTTGAAAATGGTCAATTTTTAATTTATAAATTGTTATTTTCTTTTATATTATTTTGATCACTCCCGTTCACAGAATCACGTGCCAGTATAGTTTTGTGATTCTAACCAGTTCATGTGGATAATTTGTCTTGTGTTTAGACTATTTAAGAAAGATCCTTCTCAAGTATTAAAATCATGCTATTGTGTTGTTCAACTTTCAGATATCTGTATAAAACATGCCAAGGCCAAAGAAAACTGAGGAACCAAGCGAACCAGATCCCAAGTATGCTGACTGGATCCTTGCGGCAATTGGGAAAGTCCGTCATCAGAAACAACGCCCCAACGAGGAACGTATAACGCACATACTCAAGATAACGTATGGCGTTGATACGGCAACCGTTGTAGAACAGTTAGATCTTTGTGTTAAAGCTGGTCGTATCATTCGTGGGGATTTTAAAGGGAAGTCGTCGTATAAAGATCCTTCTGTTCTAACGCCTGGAACCGGTAAATCACCCCGGATGCCATCAGACCTCAATAAGTGCATCAAGAAAGCAATCAAAAGTGAAGGTACTATACTACCATACTAAGTACTGTAGGTGGTAGTACAGTACTGTACTACCATACTGTACTGTACTGTACTACCGATTAAGGATGAACGGCTACAGGTAAAACATTGTTTATTCTCATGACAAACTTCAATGTTTTTACCGTCAATGTTCAATGTTTGTGATGGTTTTAATAGACCTTTCCCCTTATGAGTGAAATTTTGATCTAGATATGCCTGGACCAAAATTTCACACGTCACAGCTTGAAAGAGCATCACAAAATTAGTAATATTCCGAAGTTTAGTTGCGAAATGTTGTAAAATGCGGATAATACAGCAGCCTTGCGAAGTTTGCCGTTTTTCAGTAATTTTGCATTACAAATGGGAAATTGGTAATCAGATGATCAAACTGATTATCAATTTCCCATTTGTAATACAAAATGACTGAAAAACGGCAAACTTCGCAAGGCTATAATGTATTATCCGCATTTTACAACATTTTGCAATAAAACTAAGGAATGTTACTAATTTTGTGATGCTGTTTCAAGCTGTGATGAAATTTTTGTCCAGACTTGTCTAGATCAAAATTTCACTCAAAAGGGGAAAGGTCTATTCAATCAGCTGGGAGCTGGTTGAACATGATTGGCTGATCAGATTATGAGATTAAAACATGTCACATGCTCTTAACAAACATTGAACTTTCTCAGTAAAAACATCGGACTTTGAGCAACTGTTCATCCTTAGTTGCAAGTGACGGTATATGATCTTGAAAAAAACTGGTGCTGTGCACCAGGAATTATCTATATTTCTGAGATTGATTGTTGAGAAAATACGCACTTTACAAATTATATACATTGCACATCAATACATGTTGCATTTTAACGCAATATGTTAAACTAACGTGTGAAGCGTGCCATTTATTAATGGTTTTAACAATCTTTGGTTGCTCCAGTAACATGTCATGTTGGAAATTATCATAAAAAAATTGACATGAATGATGTCACCTTTACTCGGTCGACTGATATTATGACGTCATTATAAAATCGGTATCGGTTAGATTGTGGCATGATTAATCGGTAATCGGTAATTTCCGATTCAATTGGTCAATCACTACTTTTTGAAACTCGCTAATAGCGTCAACATAAATTAATCAAAGTCAGTGGCGGACACTAGTTTGAAAGACTGTAAAAATCTTGTACCAAATAACACAAATCACACTCGTATAGTTTCTGTACATGTCACAACATATGCATTTTATACACTCTTTTTGACAGATACTAGGGGGTTAACTTTTTGCAACAGGCACAATTTCTTTTTACATTGTCATTGGCGTGTTAATTAAATTAAACCACCTTGCAATTCCATTCACAAATGTCAATAATCATATAAATATTTTCTCTGAAATGTTGGTTTTCTATGCTTAGCATGTGATTTATAACAAAACGCACCATTAAAACAGTGTTTTGAAACCCTAGTTTTTTACAAAATGTGTTCTCAGAATGCTGCAAATGCCATTTCCAGGATTCAAATTTTAAAATTTTCCCATGCCTTTGGCATGAGCCCTCCCAATATTTCGTAAAGTGTCCGCTACTGATCTAACTTTACTTAAATACTAGCCTGCGAACAGGCTCTCAAACTGAATTGAGAGCCTGCATCGATAACAAATGAATTTGAATATCTGCCGCGTAACGTTTGTTTTTCCAAATATGGAGTGTCTATCCTTATATGGTGTTGTTTACAACTTTCGTGCAAACTAAATTTAGACCGTACAGTTTTCGAAATATAAGATTTAAAATATAAGACTGTTTCGAAATATAAGACTGTTTTCTCAAATCAGAACATTTCGTGCTTTGAGATAAGATGGGCAAAACCAATTTGATCATTTAATGTGTTTTTTATGCATTTAAGTGCTGCAGTTGACATATATAGAGCTCAGCGGAAACATATAAATTATAGCATCTGACCAATGAGAATTTCACATGACAATTTGAGACGCAGATATTCGAATTCATTAGTCATCGATGCAGGCTCTCAATTCAGCTTGACAGCCTGTTCGCAGGCTACTTAAATACCTATCATCAATTAATTCAATATTTACTATTCATAAAAGGCGATGAAGGTGCAACGACATCGTGCATAGAAAAATACCTAAAGGAAAACTTTCCAGAAAAGATCGAAGCTGTCACAGACCTCACGATGGCCATCAGGTATGCCATCCAGCGAGGCATCAGTAGCGGACGCTTTGTGAAGGAAGGTCGCTATGTGAAACTCTCGGACAAGTACCAGGCAAGAGACGCCGAGAAGTCCGCAACCAAGGAGCCCAAACCCAGCGTACAGAGGGAAATATTCAAGGAGAGGGGAAAGGTTTTTTATTTAATGTTTCTTCAATTTTCTTTCGACTTGCAAAGCTTTAGAACGATGATTTATTAACCCAATAAGCTGCAGAGCTTCCTCATTGACGAGTAAAATTGTCTGGCGTAAGACAAGTAAAAAAATAAGTAGGGCACATGGTGGCTCAATGGGTTAACTAGCGACATTGTCCGATTTTTTGGTTATAACCAATTAAGCTGCAGAGCTTCCCCATTGATGAGTAAAATCGTCCGGTGTTATACAAGCAAAAATAAAAAAGTAGGGCGCATTGCAGTTCAATGGGTTAACCCTTCAAGTGGCAATGCGCCCTACTTTATTATTTTACTTTGTCTAACACCAGGCAATTTTACTCATCAGGGGGAAAGTTCTGCCAACTCAATGGATTAGTCAAATTATCTGCCCATTCACCCTATTAAACCTTTAAGTGGCAATGCACCCAGATGCACCCTACTTTATTATTTTGCTCTGTCTAATGCCAGATGATTTTACTTGTCAGGGAGAGAGTGCTGCCGCTCAATGGGTTAACCCATCAAAAACCAGCACTTGCCCCTTGACAGTTAATTTAAAATTTTCTGGCATTAGACAGAGTAAAAGCTTCACTGTCTGTTGGTTAATCAGTTGGTCATTCAGTCATTTTTTATTTTCACAATTTCATTTTAAATAGCCAGCACCTCCGCCACCAGCCCCATCAAAGAAACCCAAGGCACAACCCAGTCCTCTGTGTGGATTTTGTTTGGGCACGGCCGAGAAGAACCGAGATGGCGTTCCCGAAGTTCTCATTTCATGTGCCGACTGTGGGAATAGCGGTAAGGTGGACACAATAGGGCCATTTATACTGGACAAAATAAGTCGCGACTTACATAAGACGCGTCTTATATAAGCGGAGTTATCGTATAAATGGTTCTCTATGGCTCTAGTCTTATTTACTTGCTATAGCTATAATATTGCCTTAGTTGTTTTTGTTTTAATATGCAAGGCTAATAATTTTACGTTGTTTCAAGTTTCCGGCATGTGTAGACTTTTTATCCAAAATGTCTTATTTAAGACGCGACTTAAATATTAAGAACAGTTAAAAATCCTGTTCTTATTTAAGTCTAGTCTTATCCAAAACGCGTCTCACCCAAGAATTTTGTACCTTTTATACGACAAACTTGTGTCTTATTTAAGTCGCGTCTTATGTAAGTCGCAACTTATTTTGTCCGGTATAAATGGCCCTATTATCTTCTAATATAATCAGGGTCTGAAATTTGCAGTATCCCGATATACCACCGGATACCAAAAATTTGGCTTTGGATACCAAACTCTGAATGACCTAAAAAATTTCAAACATGAAAATGTTAAACACCTTTGACGGGCTCCTGATAGCTTTTGAATACTATCAGTTTGCCAGCAGTCTCTCCTCATTGAGGACCAGCGTATAGAAGTTTGTTGAAGGATTATGTGCATTTTAGTGTATTAACCCATTAAGCCGCAAAGCGCCCCAGTGCACCCTATACTTATTTTATTTACTTGTCTAATGCCCAGGGCTGCAAATAAATATTTGACTTGACAGGACATTTGTCCGATCACTTTTAATTTTGGTCGGACATAACTTGAATTTGGTCGGACAAAAACCAACATGACAAAATTCAGTAGGACATATATATATATATATATATATATATATATATATATATATATATATATATATATATATATATATATATATATATATATATATATATATATATATATATATATATATATATATATATATATATATATATATATATATATATATACTATATATATATATATATATATATATATATATATATATATATATATATATATATATATATATATATATATATATATATATATATATATATAATATATATAATATATATAATATATATAATATATATATATATATATATATAATATATATATATATATATATATATATATATATATATATATATATATATATATATATATATATATATATATATATATATATATATATATATATATATATATAAATATATATATATATATATATATATATATATATAAAATATATATATATATAAAATATATATATATATATATATATATAAGTCACAAGACAACTGGCGCAACGTTAAGTAAAATTAAATGCTAGAACGCCTCGTAAATTTTATTGCAAAATGCAAATTGAGTGAATTTGCAATCGGATTTTGTCACAGCAAAAAAATGTATAATGGTTAATGTGACAATTTTTTTTTGTGATCGGACCAATGTCCGATCAAAATTACTTTTGCTCGGACATTTGCCAAATTTGGTCGGACATTGTCCGATGTCCGACAGTAATTTGCGGCCCTGAATGCCAGACAATTTTACTTGTCAATGGGAAAGCTCTGCAGCTTAATGGGTTAATGACTTGTTTAGTTGTTGACTGTTGAGTCTTCTGTTGTTACCAGTATTCAGAAGTGGGATACCGGATTCTCAGGGGGATACTAAACTTTGATTCCTGGTATCTCGGTTGGATGTACTGAGAAAAAATATAAATTTCAGACCTTGAATTATAATATTTGCACTCAGATTGCTACAAAGAATTCAAGTTTTATTGTCATTCATTCAGGTCACCCAACATGCCTGAAGTATTCACCGGAGCTAACGGAAAAGGTCCAGGCAGAGCGATGGCAATGTATCGAGTGTAAAGTCTGTTCTGTTTGTATGTCTGCAGGCAATGCGGTATGTTCACTGTGAACTCATTCTGAATCACGTTGAAACTTGCGACAATATTCTGTACTATTACTGAAATGTTGTTTTGCTTTGCAGGACAATCTTTTATTCTGTGACGCGTGTGACAAGGGATTTCATATGGAATGTCTTCGACCACCAATGACGGATATGCCTTCAGGTAGACTAAAGATAATATCTGTTTTGCACTCACCATGTCCAGATATCTTTTTCAGGTACTGTAGTTCAGGTGCAGACCAACACAGGTTATTGTAGAATACTACCTGCAAGTGCCTGAAGGTAAAAAATTTCAAGAACTCAGTTTTCAAATGCCAAAACTCCGTTTTCAAATGCCAAAACTCAGTTTTCAAATGCCAAAACTCCGTTTTCAAATCCCATAACTCAGTTTTCAAATGCCAGAACTCAGTTTTCAAATGCCAGAACTCCGTTTTCAAAGGCCAGAACTCCCTTTTCAAATGCCAGAACTCCCTTTTCAAATGCCAGAACTCCCTTTTCAAATGCCAGAACTCCCTATTCAAATGGCAAAACTCCCTTTTCAAAAGCCAGAACTTCGTTTTCAAATGCCAAAACTGCGTTTTCAAATGCCAAAATTCCGTTTTCAAATGCCAAAATTCCGTTTTCAAATGCCAGAACTCCCTTTTTAAATGCCAAAACTACGTTTTCAAATGCCAGAACTCCCTTTTCAAATGCCAGAACTCCCTTTTCAAATGCCAAAACTACGTTTTCAAAAGCCAGAACTACATTTTCAAAAGCCAGAACTCCCTTTTCAAATGCCAGAACTCCCTTTTCAAATGCCAGAACTCCCTTTTCAAATGCCAGAACTCCCTTTTCAAATGCCAGAACTCCGTTTTCAAAAGCCAGAACTCCCTTTTCAAATGCCAAAACTACGTTTTCAAAAGCCAGAACTCCCTTTTCAAATGCCAGAACTCCCTTTTCAAATGCCAGAACTCCCTTTTCAAATGCCAGAACTCCCTTTTCAAATGGCAAAACTCCCTTTTCAAAAGCCAGAACTCCCTTTTCAAATGCCAAAACTCCGTTTTCAAATGGCAAAACTCCGTTTTCAAAAGCCAGAACTCCCTTTTCAAATGGCAAAACTCTTTTTTCAAATGCCATAACTCAGTTTTCAAATGCCATAACTCCGTTTTCAAAAGCCAGAACTCAGTTTTCAAATGCCATAACTCCGTTTTCAAATGCCATAACTCCGTTTTCAAATGCCAGAACTACGTTTTCAAATGCCAGAACTACGTTTTCAAATGCCAGAACTACGTTTTCAAATTCCAGAACTCCGTTTTCAAATGGCAGAACTCCGTTTTCAGATGCCAGAACTCCGTTTTCAAATGGCAGAACTCCCTTTTCAAATGCCAGTACTTCCTTTTCAAATGGCAAAACTCCCTTTTCAAATGCCAAAACTACGTTTTCAAATGCTAAAACTACGTTTTCAAATTCCAGAACTCTCTCTTCAAATGCCAGAACTTCGTTTTCAAATGCCAAAACGCCGTTTTCAAAAACCAGAACTCCCTTTTCAAATGCCAGAACTTCCTTTTCAAATGGCAAAACTCCGTTTTCAAATGCCAAAACTACGTTTTCAAAAGCCAGAACTCCGTTTTCAAATGCCAGAACTCCGTTTTCGAATGCCAAAACTACCTTTTCAAATGCCAGAACTCCGTTTTCAAATGCCAGAGCTTCGTTTTTAAAAGCCAGAACTCAGTTTTCATGAAACTTTTCGACTAATTGGGTTTGAGCAAATTAGTGGACACTCAATTTTGACAATATGAAACAAAACTCAGATTATTGTAGAATACTACCTACACTGGACCACCACGTTTGAGATATCTTTTTCAGGTAGTTCAGACACAAACCACGACAGCTTATTGTAGAATACTACCTATACACTGACCAACCACGTTTGAGATATCTTTTTCAGGTAGTTCAGACGCAAACCACGACAGCTTATTGTAGAATACTCATAGAGATTATAAATAACACTAGAGGAGGCATCGAGTACACCAATGGGAACACGAATACACATCCGGGACTTGAATTTGCCCCCCAATAGTCGCGTTCCCTTTTTTTTACTGAATTAAGATTACAATGCCTCCTCTAGTGTTATTTATAATCTCTATGAGAATACTACCCACACTGGACCACCACGTTTGAGATATCTATTTCAGGTAGTTCAGACACAAACCACGACAGCTTATTGTAGAATGCTACCTACACTGGACCACCACCTTTTGAGATATTGTTTTTCAGGTAGTTCAGACACAAACCACGACAGCTTATTGTAATACTACCTACACTGGACCACCACGTTTGAGATATCTTTTTCAGGTAGTTCAGACACAAGCCATGCATGTCAGTTTAATATCCTATATCTTGTGTTGTTTCAAGGTTCATGGATATGTTTTATGTGTACTTCGAAACCCTCACCAAAGAAAAGGAAGGCAATCATCACAACACCACCGCGGAGGAAAATACAACACACGCCAAACGATTCCAAAGAGTATGTTGATGCACTACCCTTGATAAAGATAGCGAATGAACAATCAGTATTTATTCATTGTTTTTCATTATTTTTATTTTATTCGTGTTTCCGATTTTTTATCGTTTGCTAGACTTGGTGTTTGTCCGACCGAAGGATGTGATGGTAGTGGTCATTCCTCTGGAAAATATACAACTCATCGCAGGTAACTTGTCTGTATTGCTTGTCTGTTTGTCTGTTTGTCTCCGCGTCTGCCTATAAACTGTACCACGTCTGTGGTATACAGTATATATTAGAGACTTTACGATTTTAGAACGGCAACGCGACGAAGACGGCCAAAAAACTCCTTCAAATAAATGGTATTAAAGATAATTTGTCGTATATTATCAATCGTATGAATTTAATACATACAGTCTTAGAAGTTGAAGACATGTGTTTTATGTTTGGGAAGAGTTCTCCTGAACCCAGTTTGAAGTTGCACTTGTTGCGGCTTGAAATGCAGCCGTTGTATCAAGACGTGAAAATCTGTGATTTGGCGTTGTAAACAGAGCGAGGACAATGTCTAAATTATTCATATATTGTATTTTTTTCAATTCTTTTCAATGATTTATTGTATTGGTAGCCGAGGCCGTCGCGTTGCCGTCCTAAATCGTAAGGTCTCTATTCTGAAGCAAGCCGCCGTGTTTTAAACGTGGAGGTCCTATTGTGGTTTGCAAAGGTGGGTCGACTACAAAATTTCTGTAGTTCGTTATAACTACAGCTACTTCAAAAATATGTAGTCAGCTACAACTACTGCTACTTTTGAACAAAGGTAGTTCGCTACTGACTACAGCTACTGCTTAAAAAATGTAGCCAACTATTTCGCTATTTCGCTGCGCCATATTTTGTAGTTTTACTGTATTTAGAGCACCTACTAACTCAGGCTGAAATGTAATCTATAACAAATCGACTTACGAGTAGCAACAATAAACACAAAGCAACATTTTTGTAAGCACTACAGTGTTCAGGAGTGCAAATTGACTATTGAGTATTGATTTTAAGCAAACCGTGTCTCAATATCATGCTATTCTATCAAGTTGCTAACAATTTTGAAAAGTAGCGAATAGCGATTCGCTGTTTGAAAAGTAGTCAACTACTTGGCTACTTTTAGGCATACTATGTTTTAGGCAAAATGTAGTTCGCTATAACTACAGCTAAAGTGGTCAAAAACTACTGGCTACTTGAAAATTGTAGTTCGCTACAGTAGCGAACTACAACTACTTCGCTACTACCCACCCTTGACTAGTTTGTGACTGAACTACCTGAAAAAGTTGGAAAATACTTTTCTCTTCTGTTTTTTACTCCTGCAGCTTGTACGGTTGTCCAATTGCTCAATCTTTGAAAAAGAGACATCAGATCGCAGAGCTCTCGCTGTCACCGGAGAAAGTGAAAGAAACGACAGATGTTACACCAAAAAGAAGAGGCAAGGTCGGTCGACCTCGTTCGTCACCAAAATCACCCACACACAAACGACCACCATTACCACCAGGTGAGTGTTGAACTTAACTGAGGACTATCTATATCAAACCCGGTGTTACAGCTGATAGTGCCCTCATAGTCCAGTCAATCTGTGACCAGAGGTCAAAGAAATTGCAATAGAATTTTTCTCAGTGGTAAAATGTGAGGGAAGGTGTCCCGATTAACATACTAAAAATCCCAAAAAATCCCTTCGGTGGAACATGGCGAAAATCAAGTTTTTCTTACTTCTACCTATAGAAAACCATTGTGGACAGAATGTTCAAATTTTGAAATAATTTTTAGGCAAATGTAACATACGATATTTGTGGTGTTACTCTGAGTGTATATCCACACCGGGCGAGCTTGAAAAATATGCCCGGCCACGGTGGGATTCGAACCTACGAACCTAGGTTCGAATCCCACCGTGGGCGGGCATATTTTTCAAGCTCGCCCGGTGTGGATATACACTCAGAGTAACACCACAAATATCATATTCACCTGAGTACACTACACCAACACAGAAAAAATTCAAATGTAACATACATTATTGGAAAGCTTAAACAAAACTATATTAAGGTCAATTAAGCGGTTATTTTCAATTTACTGAATTTGGTCTGTTTGTCGTTATTCTAGCTGAAAGTTGGAAAAATAGCGCAAAATTTGCACAAAATACAAATTTATGACATTTTAAATCTTGTATAACTTCGGCTGGATAGGCAAAAGCAAGGTAACTGTTTAATGATCTATATTTTAGTTTTTTTCTAAGCTTTCCAATGATGCAGGTTTATTTGCAAAAAAATAATTTCAAAATTTCAACATTTTGTCCGCAATGGTTTTCTATAGGTAGAAGTAAGAAAAACTTGATTTTCACCATGTTCCACCGAAGGGATTTTTTAGGATTTTTAATATGTTAATCAGAACAACTTTTGCGATTACTTTGATCAGGACCATGCATGTACTTATAGTGATTTGACTGGACCATCACTGCCCTGTTTGATTTCACATAACGTAAAATTCAGAAAGGACTAACTTAGATTTTGATATGTAGCACTTGAATTTACATGCAATAATGAGCGAGACACAACCAAAATAAAATATTTATTATTTAACAAGTATAACTACGTCGGTAATTGGTTGTTTTATGCTAATTTTTTGTATTTTCAAAAACACTAGTTCAACGTTCAAACATCAATGGCGCAGTCAATATTGCGTGTAAATTCAAGTGTTATACAGGGTGTATCAAAAAAAGCGCAATCCTCGACTGAAATGTAAATTGCTAAACAAATAATAGACGAAAACGTTAAAGTTTACATTCATTTTAAAGCGTAGCCATCCCGCTTTCTAACAGTGGGTTGTTTCTTAAATTTGACTCATTGGTTCGCGGGTAATAATACTTTACGTTCTTGCGATTGGAGATTAAAAAAATTGAGATGGAATAACTAAACGTTCTCATGAAAATAACTGATTTTTTCATTAAAACAAAAAAATGTTGCATTTTATTAAATGGATTGTAACAATAAGTATAATTACGGCTTTTCTTCCACTATTTTTAACTCAGTTTGAAACTTCAAATGCGATATAATTTTGGCTTGGACCATCTAGCTGACTGACATCAACTTGCTATAATTTCTGTTTACATTACATCGCAATTCGATGACACTCTGGCTCAGACACCAGAATGTTTTGACGATTTTTAGCATTCATTTAGGATTTTCAAACAACCTGGTCTCTTTTAAAATACTTTTAATTTGTTCTTAATTTTACGTGGTTTTCCAGATGTAGTGACGACAACATTAAAGTTTAAAGAAGAAAATTCTAACATTTAGCCTAAACCGACTAAACAATAACATGGTAAACTTGCATAATTAAACAGCAACTAAAAATGATATGTTTTACTAAATCTTTTCCTGTGCAATTATTACTAGCATTGGAGACAAGGATAATAGTTTGTTTGAAAGAGAAAAGAACAGGCTTTGAAGTAAGCCTAAAAGCGTTTAACTAGAAATAGTATTTCGAAAGTTATTAAGCACAAAAGATGAATTGCGTTTATTTTGATACACCCTGTATATCAAATCTAAGTTTGTCCTTTCTGAATACAATGATCTTTATTTCATTGCAATAGCTTTTCTAGCTTTTACGTTTCATGAAATCAAACAGTGTCACCTGGGACACCCGGTACATTTGATGCTAGTTTTAACACACAATCAGCTTACGTCAGTAAGCAATGTCAGGGGTTTTTTCAGGGATTTTTTAGGGCCGTAAAACGGCCCCCAAAACTCAATCTTGAATTGAGTTTTGAAACTCAATCTTCTCATCAAAAGATTTTGTGCAGTAAAATGAAGTTGTTTGAGTTAAATTCATGACGTGTGCAAATTAGTTTTCAGTTGAAAACCCGAAAATTAAGTAAAAAATGGCTGGAATTCATTTCACATCACAAGAAAAACAACACATTTGCCGTCTTAAACCAGTTTATAGTGTCCCTTCGTGCCCCTGCTTTAACACATTGCATCTCAAATACATTAAAGTGGGCACAGGTTTCAACCTCCCGGTAGGGGGGGGGGGGAGACAGCCACCCCAGACTTCAGCTGTTCAGCTAAACTCAATCTTCTCTGCAAAAACGGACCCAAGAGAAAATCCTGGGGAAAAAACCTGAATGTATTTTTAATAATAAATCTATCCATCTATCGCCTATGTAATCACAGATTCATTTCCCTCAGGTGTGACGGAAGAAGATTATCTGTTATTCAAGAAAGCGCAAGAAAACGCAAGCAGCGAAATGGGTGTTCAACCTGACGCTGATCCAGGATCCAATTCACGCTCACCACCGTTCATTCAGTTCGGACCTTATGAGATCACCACGTGGTATTCGTCACCATACCCCCAGGAATATGCGCAGTAAGTACGACCCACAATCTATATATTATATCTGAAATAATCCTGAGCCTCCAGCCCTCCACATGGCATATACTGTATATGTGATATTTGGAAAGACGATACAATTAAAACACGTCTTTATTTTAGACTTCCCAAACTTTATCTTTGTGAATTCTGCCTCAAGTACATGAAGAGCATTAGCATATTACAGCGACATAAGGTACAGTATGACCTTCTGCATTGAGAACTAACTTTATTATTTATACTGGATAGCTCTATCAGTTCTAAACTGTTCTTCCTACAGGTCCAGTAAGGATCATCTCTTATTGATCCAGTGTTACTACAGGAGGAAACCTAAACTAAACTAACTTTATTTATACTGGATTACTCTATCAGTTCTGAACTGTTCTTCCTACAGGTCCAGTAAGGATCATCTCTTATTGATCCAGTGTTAGCACAGGAGAAAACCTTAACTAAACTAACTTTATTTATACTGGATAGCTCTATCAGTTCTAAACTGTTCTTCCTACAGGTCCAGTAAGGATCATCTCTTATTGATCCAGTGTTAGCACAGGAGGAAACCTAAACTAACTTTATTTATATAATAACTATAGTGAAACACGCAATTTGATTGGTCAATAGCCGTGCAGGATCAGGCTATCCTGCACGAGGAATTAAAACGCCTTCGCGGGATTTTCGCGGGATTCTCTCAAAATATCATTGTTTCACTGTAGTTATTTTATAAAACAATTACCAAATGGTTTTCCAAGCATGATAGCGTGATCCATGCACTTGGGATATTGCTCGACTTTCGGAAAGCGTAAAATACACTCGCCTGCGGCTCGAGTATTTTTACGCTTTCCGAAAGTCTCGCGACATCTCTCGTGCATGGATCACGCAATCCTGCACGGAAAACCATTCGGTATTCCTTTATTATACTGGATTGCACTATCCTAAACTGTTCTTCCTAAAAGTCCAGTAAAAGTCATCTCTTATTGATCCAGTGTTAGCGCAGGCGGAAACCTAAACTGAACTAACTTTATTTATACTGGATGACTCTATCAGTTCCAAACTGTTTTTCATAGAGGTCCAGTAAGAGTCATCTCTTATTGATCCAGTGTTATCACAGGCGAAAACTTGAGCACCAGAAGAAAGTCTGCAGCGTTTGATAGAGCCGTTTGTTTTATTCATGTTATTTTGACATTTCAGACCAAGTGTGGATGGTTCCATCCCCCTGCTAACGAGATTTATCGCCATGATGATATTTCTGTGTTTGAGGTTGACGGAGCAGTGAACAAGGTAAGAAAAGGCCTGGGTACGTAACATCCTAATGTAATGAAACATGTTGACAGGGTGGGTTAGGCACATAGGATAGGTCTGGAGGCAGATCATTAATGAGGTATGGACTAATAGCGGCAGCTGCTCAAGCGCCATTTGTAAGCTCAAAGTCTACCTCGGTCTGCTTCACGTCAGTCCGGTTCTATCTATCTATTCATAATGTAACCAGTCACTGAAAAGCCCTGTTAGGGAGTGTGCTGTGAAATATCTGTATCTGTATCTGCATGTACAATTGGCTAATCTTTGAATGTGAAGGATTCATTATTCCTTCATGTCTAGCATTCAGCCTAGATCATACATCGAGCTGTGTTTGGTTAGTTGATCTGATTCCAGTGAAGATCTAACTCTAGGATACAGCCACATTTATTATCGATGGAAATATATTTTATTAAAATATATCGTTATACTAGATAGCTCTTTCAGTTCTAAACTGTTCTCCCTAGAGGGCCAGTAAGGGGTCATCTCGAATTGAGCCAGTATTACTACAGGACGAAACCTAAACTAAACTAACTTTATTTATACTGGATAGCTCTATCAGTTCTAAACTGTTCTTCCTAGAGGTCCAGTAAGGGTCATCTCTCATTGATCCAGTGTTACTACAGCAGGAAATCTAAACTAAACTAACTTTATTTATACTGGATAGCTCTATCATTTCTAAACTGTTCTTCCTAGAGGTTCAGTAAGAATCATCTCTTATTGATCCAGTGTTACTACAGGAGGAAACCTAAACTAAACTAACTTTATTTATACTGGATAGCTCTATCAGTTCTAAACAGTTCTCCCTAGAGGGCCTGTAAGGGTCATCTCGAATTGAGCCAGTATTACTACAGGAGGAAACCTAAACTAAACTAACTTTATTTATACTGGATAGCTCTATCATGCAGTTCTAGACCGTTCTCGCTAGAGATCCAGTAAGTATCATTTCTTATTGATCCAGTGTTACTACAGGAAGAAACCTAAACTAAACTAACTTTATTTATACTGGATAGCCCTATTAATTCTAAACTGTTCTCCCTAGAGGTCCAGTAAGGATCGTCTCTTATTGACTCAGTGTTACTACAGGAGGAAATCTAAACTAAACTGAACTAAACTAAACTAACTTAATTTAAAGTATACATAGCTCTATCAGTTCTCTTGGTGGTGAAATTTCATATGTTCTCACAATGTTTTGTATTTATCATTTCTTTTGTAAAGATTTACTGCCAAAACCTGTGTCTGTTGGCCAAATTATTCCTGGATCACAAAACTCTTTATTATGACGTCGAGCCGTTCTTATTCTATGTGTTGACATTAAACGACAGAAAAGGTTGTCATCTTGTTGGCTATTTTTCTAAGGTAAGAAAATATTAAATTATCAACTAATTCTATTGATACTGGGTGGCTTCTGTTCTCCCAAGAGGTTCTGTAATACCTTGATCCAATGAACTGCAACTACATCAGGATACCTTTACCAAACTAACTTTTAAACTGCATATAGCTCTATCAGTTTTTAATTGCTCTCCTTTGAGGTCCAGTAAGGATCATCTCTTATTGATCCAATATTACTACAGGAGGAAACCTAAACTAACTTTATTTATACTGATTAATTCTCTCAGTTCTAAATGCATTGAAATCTTAATTGTCTAGCATTATAAGGTATTTACACTGAATGATCCTTTCTTAAACCAGGAAAAAGCTTGCCAACAGAAGTACAATCTGTCTTGTATCATGACGATGCCTCACTACCAAAGACAAGGATACGGAAGACTGTTGATAGATTTCAGTAAGTAACCTGTAAACCAATATATCTACAATCGTGGACAAAACTGTTAATAAAACTAATTAATATCATAATGAAATTGCATTAACCAAATTGTATTCCACATTCTGCCCCCCTTTCCCCCATTCAATGTTGGATTCGCCATCCCCACACTATAGACCCATTACTGCAACATTGTTCCGGGGGGAGAGGGGGCCTATGTGGCATGATGCGCATGTATTAACGAATATTGAACAAAAATGTACATAACTGCGAGTTTTATTAACAGGTTTTGTCCACGATTGTATCTACTGTATCTATGCTTTGAGCCAGTCAGAGATAGCGGACGTCAAGTCTAAACCTCCGTTAATGATTTAAGACTAGAAGTTACTTTCGCAAGGAACGTTCTGTCTCACCCCCAAGGGATCAAAGGCTGCATGCACAATTTGCTGAAGAAGGGGCTGTTCATATGATTCCGCTTTGCCAGGACGAAATATGAGGCGGGACGATTTCGATGTATTGCAGTCAGTCATGGTGCACAATTCAGTAAAAAAATTTATTATTTTACAAGGTTCCTTGACTGTTTTTTAAGGAATTTTATTTCATTTTTTCTAGGCTATTTGTTATCAAGGATTGAAGGTCAGTCGGGCTCACCCGAGAAACCTCTGTCAGACCTAGGGTTACTCACATATCGCAGTTATTGGAAAAGTGTAATCATGGAATATTTCAGTAAACATAAAGATTCGCAAGTAACTATTAGAGGTATGGTACAGTTATAGTACTGTACTTTAAGTAATATTTCAAATTCAACTATGAGAACTGGACTAGATTTCAAGTCCGCACAATTTGATTACAATTTGATTTGAATGAAAATCCAGTCAGAATTGGAGGATTTGAAATGACATCTTGTATGAATACATCACTGGTTAAAGTGAGGCGTAATTTTGACCCAGTCCTATAAAGACTGGATCAATATACTTTACCGTACCAGGTATCCAGTAAAATAAAGTAATATGGTTGGCTAATTTTCTCATGAGTTATTAATGAGTTTGAGATCAATATGTACTGTATTGTTGATGTTAAAAATCAACTGAACATTCTCGCATGAAGTTTGTGATGGCATCCATTTTTCGCATGAAGTTTGTGATGGTATCCATTTCTCGCATGAAGTTTGTGATGGCATCCATTTCTCGCATGAAGTTTGTGATGGCATCATTTCTCGCATGAAGTTTGTGATGGCATCATTTCTCGCATGAAGTTTGTGATGGCATCCATTTTTCGCATGAAGTTTGTGATGGCATCCATTTCTCGCATGAAGTTTGTGATGGTATCCATTTCTCGCATGAAGTTTGTGATGGTATCCATTTCTCGCATGAAGTTTGTGATGGCATCCATTTCTCGCATGAAATTTGTGATGGTATCCATTGCTCGCCTGAAATTTGTGATGGCATCCATTTCTCGCATGAAATTTGTGATGGCATCCATTTCTCGCATGAAATTTGTGATGGCATCCATTGCTCGCATGAAGTTTGTGATGGCATCCATTTCTCGCATGAAATTTGTGATGGTATCCATTGCTCGCATGAAATTTGTGATGGCATCCATTTCTCGCATGAAATTTGTGATGGCATCCATATCTCATTGTCTCTGTAGATGTATGCAAAGCCACTGGGATGGACCCACACGACATAGCGGCCACACTACAAGTCCTGAATATGGTGGTCAAGAAGGACGACAAGTAAGCTTTATTTTACAATTGATTTCACGAACCGTTTGCCAAAAATTTCGTAGTTTCCCGTTTTGCTACAAAAGTTGATCATTAAGTTAGCACGCAATTTCAAAACGTGAATATGAATTTCACCATGCATCGAGTTCTAGAAACAAACTCTTTTATTGGCTAAACAGCTAGTGACAAACATTAGTTAGCTTAATACAAGGCTGTTTGTGAAATGTGAAATTCATAGTACACCAGCTTGGCCAAACAAACTTCTCGACAAACTTGCCAACTTTGCAGCGACAGTCAAGATTTCCAATCAATCTTCAGCAACAAACTCTTTTATTGGCTAAACAGCTAGTGACAAACATTACTTAGCTTACAAGGTTGTTTGTGAATTTCATAGTACACCAGCTTGGCCAAACAAACTTCTCGACAAACTTGCCAACTTTGCAGCGACATTCAAGACTGCCAAACAATCTTCAGAAAGAAATTTGTCGCCAAAGTTTCGTGTGGTCAGCTGTTTAAAACGTACACTAACTTTCTTTCTAGTGGAAAGCTCTATCAGTTCTAAACCAGGCCTCGAATTTCCCTGAAATCAATCGACGGCAATGGCGTTAAAAATTGCTGTAGAAGGTAACAGAGCTGTCTACGGCAATTTTGGCAGTTTCCACGGCATTTTTTCAAATATACTGTAATGAAAATCTAATTTTATTGTTACTTTGGATTGTTGACAAGCTAGAAACATGTTTACGTATTTCTTTAATGTGTTTTTTTTTTCGAAGAAAACTGAAACTAAAATAGTGGTTTACGCATGATTTGATCAACATCTGAATTCAAGTATCAAAATAGTAATGCACAGTGAATAGTATAAAAATTACACTATACGGCAAAAAATTGCCGCGATAAAATCCACGGCATTTTGTTCTCCCTCTACGGCAATTGCCGCGATAAAATTCAAGCCCTGTTCTAAACTGTTCTCTTCTCCGCAGGATATTCATATGCCTCAATCGTAAGTATATCAACGAGTTCACGGAAAAGTTAATTTCTCAGAAACGCTTGGCCCTTGATCCGGAGCGACTCCGTTGGACTCCCCTGGTTCATGCGACCGCCGTCGTCGCGGAACAAACTTCCGAGAAAGAACAGCAGGACAAAAAACGTAAACAATCTGAGGGGGAAGAAACCGTAGAGGTCGATGTCATCGGGGACCAAAAACCCGATGGTGATTCTCCCGGTAGGGTGGAAACCCGCGGTGGGGCCAAACCTCCGGCAGTGGTAAAAAATGGCAGAAGTAGTAGCGAAGACGAGGAGGTCGTGCGACCAAGGAAACGATCTCGAAAAGCGATTGATGAAAGCGAGTCGGAGAAGGCATCGGACGACGAAGACAAGCCGATGGATGTCGAAGATGAACCCGAAGGTGAAACGAAAGATGGCGAGGTTGAACCGGAAGTGAATGGTTTGCTGGAAGTCGCAGTATCGCCGGAAGTTGAAGATTTGCCGGAAGTTGAAGATTTGCCGGAAGTTGAAGATTTGCCGGAAGTTGAAGATTTGCCGGAAGTTGAAGATTTGCCGCAGATCGAAGGGAGTGATCGAGTGGAGACTGGGGCTGACGGGAAGAGTCGAAGTAGTTCCGTTTCTCTCCGAAGTAACGCGAGCGATGACGAATCCTCGTCGGACGAAAGCGATGATTCATCTAGCACTTCATCGTCATCATCTTCCGATTCCTCGTCGAGCAGTGACGAAGGTGACGCGAAGTCCGCCGAGCGGAAGAAAAGTCCGCTATTTGATACGTTCCGAAAGGCAAGTTTACTGAACCTAAACTAAACTAACTTTATTTATACTGGATAGCTCTACAGTTCTAAACTGTTTTAGGTCCAGTAAGGATAGTTTGTTATTGATCCAGTGTTACCACAGGAGGAAACCTAAACTAAACTAACTTTATTTTTACTGGATTATAACTCTATCAGTTCTAAACTGTTCTCCCTAGAGGTCCACTAAGGTTCATCTCTTATTGATCCAGTGTTACTACAGGAGGAAACCTAAACTAGACTAACCTTAACTTACTAAACTAACGTTATTCGTATTATACTATCTAGCCAATCAAACCCACGACAGATCCAGTGCTGACCGGAGTTAAAGACGCACCCTCGGAACTTGGTATCCCGGCGGAAAATATCCAGGAAGAAGCAACCGGGGTGTTTGGCCTCCCAGCTCAAGAGGAGGAGGCATTCGACCTGGGGGACACGCCATCCCTTCAGGAGTTCCTTGGCGGAGACATTATTAGTACTGGGGACGACCTTACTGGAGACAGTCTACTGGAGGAAGTGAGTGATGTTTATTATGATGAGACCGCAGGTGATGATGGGAAGGAATTGGAATAGACCAATCAAGTAAGCTGCTAGTTCATGGTATAGATTACGTGTCCAAATGACGCGTTGGAATGAAATTTGAAGTTGAACCTGGTAACTGTGACTGGTAGAATTCATGTCAAAGTATTCAAGTTTTCAATCATTTAGTTGTATTCACATATAGCCACAACATATTAACTGTCTGTTAACAATAAAACTTTATTGTAGCATATTTTGTATTCTGGCAAAATAAAGAAAGGTGGACTAAGGGGCTGTTTATATGGTCCCGCTTACCCGGGATTCAATGAAGTGTGAAGCATTTTGAGCAATTGAAATAAGTCGCACTTCATCATCTAACTGACAAAATTGGTTGTTACAAATTTTATGAAATTCCATGTTTTAGACAAAAGACAAATGTTGTTGAATGCTATTAATCGTCTTCTTTCACTACATAACTTCTAGCGCGTTCCTAATTTCGTTTAAACAATATTTAAAGTTATCTAACTTTTGTTTAGGGCTGAAAAGTGTATTTCAATTGCTCAAAATACATCACACTTCATTGAATCCCGGGTAAGCGGGACCATATAAACAGCCCCTTAATGAAATATTTTTTGTGATTTGAGCAAAGTCAACCGTCCAAAAACAATGGACCTTTAACCTTATAACTAAAATTTTGATCTAGACAAAAATTTCATCACAGCTTGAAAGAGCATCACAAAATTAGTAATATTCCAAAGTTTCGTTACGAAATGTTGTAAAATGCGGATAATATAGCCTTGCGAAGTTTGCAATTTTCAGTCATTTTAGATAATCGGGTGTTTGGGTATCAATTTCCCGTTTGTAATCTAAAATGACTGAAAATTGCAAACTTCGCAAGGGCTATATTATCCGCATTTTACAACATTTCGCAACGAAACTTTGGAATATTACTAATTTTGTGATGCTCTTTCAAGCTGTGATGAAATTTTTGTCTAGACTTGTCTAGATCAAAATTTTAGTTATAAGGTTAAAGGTCCATTGCAGTTCCATTATGGCTATATGTAAAACACAAATGAGTGATTGGAGACTGTGAGATGCCTATTTTAAATGTTCCACAGTCTCGGTTACATGTTATGATTGCAAATATTATCCTCAGAAGCGTAATTTGAAGATGCATGAACCGTTCAGAATTTATCTATCGACTTTGTTACGTAACATTGAGAAAAAACGATTTAAGTTTTCAAGTCTTTTGTAATATTTAAGTATTTATTCTAGACGTTTTCAAAAAGCAAATAACTTATATAATTTCTATATGAAACATGGCTTATTATTTCAAAACATTCTTAAGACACAAAGCAATCCGATTTACATATATATATATACGACATAGTATTTCATTTCTATTTTTTTTTTGTGAAACCTTGTTCTACACATTAGCATAAATTATTAAAATATAATTACTTGTGCACACTGTTGGAAATTGGTTTAATAAGCTAGACAATAGGAATAGCATTCTGTTTTCTAATAAAAGGCAAATGTTTATACTTTATCTCAAATATGGCAATCCAGTTGTACAGGTGTCAACAAATCCGTTAATCTTCTCCCTTGTTTTATGTTTCTAAAATACGGCCATAGTTGTATCCTTTCTATTACCACCACCACCCCCCCCCCGGAGATATTAGGGAGTTTAAGCTTCACGTTTCCGGGAACGGCAGGTTCGAACTTTCTTGGCAAAATTTTCGTTGAACGTTTTCGTTTCCTATTTTCTTTCTTGCGTCGAAAGAATAACTATGTATTTCAGTTTTAAAACAGCAAGTTCATTTCCTCTTTATCGTCTGATACCGTAAAATTTTCTTTGCCTGGCGTTTGCCGTTTGACGTATAACGCGAAGCTTAAACTCTCTATTATTCTATTACTCCATCCCTCTTGTCTTCTTCGCGAATACGATGACGCAACGTTGGCTGAACGTGCGCAGATTTAATCTTTCTACTGTTCTCCATCAACTTTTTCCATCTATTCTGCGCACGCGTGGACATTAATCTCAACATGGTCTTTCTTCCCGTCCGTTCGTTAACATCGCTGGAGACGCGATCATCTTTTCCCTGTAAGCGAAGCATTGTTTTCCTTACTTGTCCTTCGATAACATCGCCCGAGAACCGTTCATCGTGCTCTTTGATGACGCATTGCAAATGCTTTATATAATCCACGGCGTATCGGAGCGTTTCGACTTTCGAAAGCCGTTTCTTTCCGTGCGCAAATGGAATTTTTTGTCGTAAACATGTGAAGCCCTCGTTGACAAGCCGAACCCGATTCCTTTCTCTTTCGTTCCGTCTTGTCACGGCCGACGTGTCGGAGGTAAACGAAATGTTTGGACACATGTCGTCGCGTGTGCGTGATGCAGTATTTTCTGCGCTGAAATCGTAGCGATCCGCTTTGAAACTTGAGTCCTGCGAATTTTCCATCCTCGCTTATTTTTGTGCTTGAAACACACCTTCCTATAGTTTCCAGAATCAATTACGTTGTTGCTGTTATTGTCTCTAAGCAAGTATATATTGCGAATATATTTGTAGCAAATATATATAGCAATCAGCTCCAAACCGTTGCAAAAAGTCTTCAAACAAATATATACGCGTCGATGTAACACAGGCGAAAGTTAAATTAATTTTGTAACAACAATACTTGAAGCAAGAATAAATACAATATACTATAGCAAGCCCAACAGCCGATTATTAAATAAAAATATTTGCCCAAAGTAGCGTGTGAATTTGGAACACGATTAACAACTGTTAATTCGAAACGAATCGATTGTTTACAGTGAGAAAATGATTAATTTAACTTGCCAGATGACCTGCTAAAAAAGACCGTCAACTTTTAAGCCAAAACGCGCGGCTTAACTCGAAAACAGTTGTTTTTCGCGTTAAAACAAAGCGTTTGCGCTTGGGGAAACACTTTCAAGTTTTCAAGTGTTTTGAATGAACAGTTTGGCAAGATAAGCAAAGATAAACAATCTAAGCGCAAAGTAAATCGATTGAATATTTACTGGTTGCGTGAGCAAAAACTAATAATGCATGAACGAAATTGAAATTGTTTTAATATCTTTTTAATTAAAACAAAGTGTTTTCAAGGTAACGCTACCTTGTATTAAATTTGGACAGCGTTACAAAATTGGAAGAGTGCCGCCATTGTGACTTTACTAAACACAACAGGTTTTCTCTTGTAGTAACACTGAACCAGGGAGAGATATCTATTTGTCCATTACATAGAAATTTGTTTTAGGTTTCCTGTCTTTGAAACACTGCACTTGTCGCAAACCTGCTGTTGTCACAATGGCAAAACTAGCCCGGCAAAACAAGACGAACGTTTGCTAATTTCTCCAATTGTCATCCAGATTTAACCAAAATTTAATCAATTTGTCTTTGGGCAATGTTCATTTGTGCCACACATTTTCGTGTTAATACGTTTGATATTTTTCAAATTATCGCCCTGAGAGACAATGCAAATACGAAACATAGACCACGTGTTCATTCGTGGATACCAACGACGGCAGTCGGTGTGTACAAATCATGTACTGTAACTTAAAGTACTCAACAAATGAATACCGCTAACCACATGTATTGACATATTCGTATCCAATATGGCGTACAGAAATGTTGTTAGAAATCCAAGATTACAAGCGAGAATTTTTCTCCCGGAATGGTTTCTGAAATGCGTTAGGCCTACGAAAGAAGTTCCCGATAACGTGGCTGTATTTCATGTTCCGATGGAGTAAGTTTTTTTTAATAATGCTTCTATAATTTTTGCACATATTTCACGTATTTTGTACAAGTTTTTGAAACATGTTTTAAAAAAACAACATGTTTTAAAATACTTTAATTATATAATACCGACCTATGCAATCGATAATCAATGGTCAATAAAATCGATATCAAATCAGATTTATATTAATTCAAATGATCTCGATTAATAGTAATATTGAAAACTAAATAGTATCAATTACTGTATTGATAAATTGATTATCAATAAAATCAATAGTTTAATTGTGATCATCGATCAATATCGATGAGCAAATGCGGCAAGCAATAAATATAGATTCATTTGATAGCAATTGGTCATCAGTCATTGATTTGATTGCAATTGGTCATCAGTCATTGATTTGATTGGCTATCTGATCATTGATTTTCATTGATTGTATAGGCCAGGATAATATATGAATTTCCATGCTCTATTAATCAATTCCAGGATGTCACGACTAGACGTCAAGAACTACTTGCAAAGCATCTATCAAATAAATGTATCCAAGGTTAACGTCAGGATACAAACAGGTCAGTCTGGTTATAAAAGAACCCTTCTCGAAAGTACATCATCTTCATTATTGAGCCTTGTTTTAGGTGCGGGCTTTAAAGATGATGTCCACTCCATTCTACGCATCAGTTCTGCTCATAACAAAGGGGGACCCCTAGATATAAACATTGCCCAAATTTTGCATCTTTCGAACTTTTTTGAATTGAAACGTAGAGTTTATATTCATTTACAAGCATGGCGAACCAGAAAAGGGTTAGATATTCAGTTAGTATATCATATTTTACAAATAGAGCAGTTCAACACGTAAACAAAGTTTGCACATGCACACACGAGTGGACATCATCTTTAACTAATATTACTTACATGAAAAGGAGGCTCTATTCAGGCTGTCCAAAATTGTGGTAACCAAACCTGGGTTACCGCAAAGGTGATCTTGCACTAACCCAATTTTCTGCCACAAGTCATTTTGGACAGTAACTTATATTTTGGCTTATATTGTCCATAATCCATATTAACCCATTGGGTCGCATTGCACCCTGATGCACCCTACTTTAGTATTTTACTCTGTCTAACGCCAGACAATTTTACTCGTCAAGGGGAGAGCACTGGTGCTTAATGGGTTAACGCTATATGTTTATTTGTAGGTAAAGCTGAACGGGTCATGATGAAAAATGGAGCTGTCAAATTGCAACGACATCCTGACATCAAAGTTGCTTATGTGACAATGGTAAATATACATTGCTGGCATTTTATTTTACTTCAAACATGGAGACCAGTGTATGTAGTATTCTACAATAAGCTGCCGTGGTTTGTGTCTGAAGAACATATTCCGAATGTACGCCTTTTGTCTCAAGGTTATTTTGAAGATGCTTTTGCTCCACGTTTTTATGATCTGTTTTGGGTACCGATAGTTCAGACAGAAATCACAGCAAATGTATAATTATATGGACTCTAATTTCATTTTCCTAGGCTGATACCAAGTTTAAGTTTCCTGAGCTGTTTGTAAAGTCAGACAAAAAGTCGCCTCTCGAAGATCTTCCTACTGACAAGAAACCAGAAGAATTCAGATGGTTTTAGTTTGGCTGCTGGCTAACTTATGCAGCGGATGTGAAGGTGAACTTCGAGTAATTGCACTTCGCTCTTTTCCTGACAGAAAGGCTGCATTGGAGGCAAAGAAGGACAAGAACAATTAATTCCAAGAAGGACAGATCTCAGCATCTTGTGGAAAAGAACAATTAAAGCTTGTTATGGCTTAGGGAGTCAGAAAAAAACATTGGCAATGTATGATTCATTCACAAATAAAATATATGCCTGTATAGTGTACACATGTTTATGCCACTTGCCGTCTATAGTACCAGATAGTAGTCTACCGGATACCGGTCAGGAGAAAATGATGACCGGATAATAACCAGATACTCCCATACAATAATTTATTAGAAGCACAACATTTTTATAGCTTAATTAACTAGTCCAATGTGGCAATGTGTTTAATACACATTTTTTGTCTCATTGACATATTTGTCTTTACCAAGGCCATATATTCACCTTACTGGTATTCAGTACATAAAATTCACTGCTGTTGGCGAACGAACAGTTCACATCACCATCACGAAAAAAATATGTCGTAATTTCGTCATATGTTTTGTTTGTGTTTCACAATTTGTAAATGCCAAGCAAACTTTTCCGTTTCATGGTTGTAAAAAAATATCTTACAGTACTATCCGGTAAATATCTGGCAAATTTATGCTGGATAGTGCCAGATGTCTAAATTTTACCAGTATCGGGATCCGGCACATCCCTATAGTGTATGCATGCATGTTTATGCCATTTTTTCGTGATTTTTGCATGGTCTATTTTCACACAGAAGATTGAGTTTAATCTTGATATCCACCATCGTTCTGTACCTGGTTTGCTGTTGACTGAAATCTGTGATAAATGCAGGGTACTTGGTTTGCCTATGGTTATAATATCTTGAGGATTTGCCATCCTTTTTGCGGTGGAGTCTGTCTTCACACTGATGGCAATTGCATTTGAAAGGTGAGAGTTTTTTTACTTGATTAATAATTAACTTTTTTATACTGGGTCCATAACATTCAAAAGGATCATTCAGTATCAAGCACAGGATGTGAACTAAAGCAACTTTATTTATACAGGATATATAGGTCTATAAGTGCTAAAAGCATTTTTCAATGGGCTAGATTTGAATAATTTTTTCTTGAGGAAACAAAAAAGAAGAAAAAATTTTATTATCAATCAAGGAAAATGTAAAAAGAGATAATATAAGTATTTAGTTGCCTGTGTAGTAATAGTAGAGCTAAGTTTTAAAAGCAAAACAAAGTTTAAAAAAAAGTAAACAATTTTTACAGTATAAAAATAGAACAAACAGACATAGAAATACAAACAGATGGACAAGCAGACTATACAGGAACAAACATATGGACAAACAGATTATATAGCAACAAACATATGGACAAACGGATTATACAGGAGTAAACAGACGGACAAACAGATTATACAGGGACAAACAGATGGACAAACAGATTATACAGGAGCAAACAAACGGACAAACAGATTATACAGGAGCAAACAGACGGACAAACAGATTATACAGGAGCAAACAGACGGACAAACAGATTATACAGGAGCAAACAGACGGACAAACAGATTATACAGGGACAAACAGACGGACAAACAGATTATACAGGGACACACAGACGGACAAACAGACTATACAGGGACAAACATATGGACAAACAGATTATATAGGAGTAAACATATGGACAAACAGATTATATAGGAGTAACCAGATGGACAAACAGATTATACAGGAGCAAACATATGGACAAACAGATTATATAGGAGTAAACAGACGGACAAACAGATTATACAGGAGCAAACAAACGGACAAACAGATTATATTGGGGCAAACAGACGGACAAACAGATTATACAGGAGAAAACAGACGGACAAACAGATTATACAGGAGTAAACAGACGGACAAACAGATTATACAGGAGCAAACATATGGACAAACAGATTATACAGGAGCAAACAGACGGACAAACAGATTATATTGGGGCAAACAGATGGACAAACAGATTATATTGGGGCAAACAGACGGACAAATAGATTATACAGGAGTAAACAGACGGACAAACAGATTATACAGGAGTAAACAGAGGAACAAACAGATTGTACAGGAGTAAACAGACGGACAAACAGATTATACAGGAGCAAACATATGGACAAACAGATTATACAGGAGCAAACAGACGGACAAACAGATTATACAGGGACACACAGACGGACAAACAGACTATACAGGAGCAAACATATGGACAAACAGATTATATAGGAGTAAACATATGGACAAACAGATTATATAGGAGTAAACAGATGGACAAACAGATTATACAGGAGCAAACAGACGGACAAACAGATTATACAGGAGCAAACATATGGACAAACAGATTATATAGGAGTAAACAGACGGACAAACAGATTATACAGGAGTAAACAGACGGACAAACAGATTATACAGGAGCAAACATATGGACAAACAGATTATACAGGAGCAAACAGACGGACAAACAGATTATACAGGGACACACAGACGGACAAACAGACTATACAGGAGCAAACATATGGACAAACAGATTATATAGGAGTAAACATATGGACAAACAGATTATATAGGAGTAAACAGATGGACAAACAGATTATACAGGAGCAAACAGACGGACAAACAGATTATACAGGAGCAAACATATGGACAAACAGATTATATAGGAGTAAACAGACGGACAAACAGATTATACAGGAGTAAACAGACGGACAAACAGATTATACAGGAGCAAACATATGGACAAACAGATTATACAGGAGCAAACAGACGGACAAACAGATTATATTGGGGCAAACAGATGGACAAACAGATTATATTGGGGCAAACAGACGGACAAATAGATTATACAGGGACAAACAGACTGACAAACAGATTATACAGGAGTAAACAGACGGACAAACAGATTATACTGTTTGCCCCTGTATGATCTGTTTGTCCGTCTGTTTGACCCTGTATAATCTGTTTGTCCATCTGTTTGTCCCTGTATAATCTGTTTGTCCGTCTGTTTGTCCCTGCATAATCTGTTTGTCCGTCTGTTTGTCCATGTGTAATCTGTTTGTCCGTCTGCTTGCTCCTGTATAATCTGTTTGTCCGTCTGTTTGTCCCTGTATAATCTGTTTGTCCGTCTGTTTGTCCCTATATAATCTGTTTGTCCGTCTGTTTGTCCCTGTATAATCTGTTTGTCCGTCTGTTCCACCCTGTATAATCTGTTTGTACGTCTGTTTGTCCCGGTATAATCTGTTTGTCCGTCTGTTTGCTCCTATATAATCTGTTTGTCCGTCTGTTTGTCCCTGTATAATCTGTTTGTCCATATGTTTGCCCTGTATAATCTGTTTGTCCGTCTGTTTGCTCCTGTATAATCTGTTTGTCCGTCTGTTTGCCCCTGTATAATCTGTTTGTCCGTCTGTTTGCTCCTGTATAATCTGTTTGTCCGTCTGTTTGCCCCTGTATAATCTGTTTGTCCGTCTGTTTGCCTCTGTATATCTGTCCAAGATGGTTAGCACTTTTTTCCATCCAGCAAACCGCCCTATCGATTTTGTAAAGTCGTTTCTTTTTGGATTTTTTTATTAATTCGGTTAGGGTTAGAGTTAGGGTTGAGGTTAGGGTTAGGGGTTAGAGTAGGGGTAGGGTTTGGGTTAGTTACATAGCCATTTAACACCTGCGAAAATGACGTCAGGTCAGTTTGCTGGATGGAAAATAGTGCTAACCGTCCAAGATGGCGATGTTCAAAGGGCGAATAATTTTTCATGGTCCATTTTTCAAACGTATCTTCCGAATGAAGCGTTTTACAGGCATGCACTTTTGTACAGAACCTGCCAAGGACTTCTCCAGTGTGCTGTTAAAAAATCGAGGCCATATCGATGTTTTTGGCGAAGATTCAGTTAAGTTTCTGCAAGGGCTTTTGACAAACGACGTGAACCTTTTTCACTGCGATAGTCTCATGACCTCGATATTTGCTATGATGTTGAATACAAAAGGGCGTGTGTTATACGATCTTATTTTATATAAACAGAAGCAAGAAACCCCAGGATTTTTGATTGAATGTGATTTACAGGCTGTTGGGAGCATTTTAAAAACTTTTAAGCCGTACAAATTGAGGTCCAAGGTATCATTCAGTGACGTTACCGACAAGTTTAACTCTTGGGCTGTTGTGGATGAAGGGGCCATTGCAGGTTTGAAAAGGACCGGACAGGACGATGTGATTTTAGTTGAAGATCCGAGGATCGTGTCGCTTGGCGCGAGGTTGGTTTTGCCGAAAAGCAAAGGAGCAGCGGAGTACTTCAGTAATGTTAAAGAGATCAGTGATGAAGCTGTTTATGACAGGCATAGGGTGAGATTGGGCGTTGCTGAGGGGGTGCAGGATATTGAGCCTGGGACACCCTTGCCACTCGAGTATAATATTGCTGAGTTGCATGGAGGTTAGTGTGATAGATGACTTGATTTTTGCAAAGTCTGTGTCGTGGACATGTCTGACACAACTGTCGATGTTGACGCACAAATCGGTGCAGAATAGCTCATTGTGTTGTCTATTGGGTTATTCCAGAAAACATCCAATACCACCCCCACAGAGGAAATTGGAAGTTAACCCTCCTACCACCTTCAGATGTCCTAACACATTTCCTACTATCAGAAACAATTTTTTCTCCCCTCCCCCTCCGGATGGCAGAAATTCCATCTGTGTGGGGAGTGTGGATCTTTTCTGGAATGACCCATTGTGATATCTTTTTAACACAGAAATGGCACACAATTCTCAAAGGCCATGTAAAAAGTCTGTAATGTAAACAAATGCTTTGTTTACATTTTGATCTCAGTGCTACAGTTGTAAAATATGATTAGATATATATGAATTTTTAACACTCTTCTGGTTTGCTATGCTTGTAAATGAATACAGACTAAAGATTAAATTCAAGAAAGTTTGGCAGGTGCGAAATATTAATAACATTCCAATGGTCAGGTCCCGACCATTGGCATGTACCATTGGAATGTAGGCCTGCACAGAACGTTGTCTTTGCCTAATTTCCCCCAACAGATTGTTCATCTCTGGTGTAAATCGAACTGATACCTCATGAAGATAGCATGTAGAAGGAGGATGTTAATAATTTCTGTTTATTTTTTCTAGTATCATTTCAAAAAGGGTGCTACGTAGGACAGGAATTGACCGCAAGGACGTACCATACTGGGGTAATACGAAAACGACTCGCGCCTATAAAACTAAAACAAACATCTAACAAGGAACAGTTCCTCATTGACAAAGGCACTGCCATTAAGACAACAAGTGGGAAACGAGCTGGCAAGCTAATTAGCGTTTATGGAGACCTTGGTCTAGGTTTAATGCGGATTGACGTTGTTAATTCTGCCGATGGACTGATAATTGCATCAACCGATGGTAGTGAAGTTGGCGTCACTGTAGATTGGCCAACATGGTGGAATTTGGAATGACATATATTTCTGTTTAAAACATTTATCTAGCTTGTAAAAAATAGAAATTTCTGTAATATATTATATAATTATAATAATCATAGTTTGTTTCACTTGTTGTTTACATAAAGTACTCTACCGTGCGTTTCTTGTCGTACCGCTGGTAAAAGCACCACTTATCCAACATGGCGGCAAGAAGGCTAATAGTTGATAACGGTGCTTCGTCGATAAAAGTTGGCTTTAACGACACCGAAAGTCCAAGGTAAACCATCGCATTTGCCAGAGCAGGTTCGTGTCTGTCTTTCTGAGAAGTTTGACTTGATATACTGGTGTTTTTTGTATTTTAGAGTGATCCCAAACAGCGTGTTTAAGGTGAAAAGTGAACGGCGTAAAGTGTTTGTTGGGGATCAAATTGATGAATGCAAGGATTATTCTGGACTTTTCTATGTTCTAGCTTTTCAAAAGGTGATAGTTGATCATTTTGTGTTAGGAGTAGAAAACACACAGACTGCGTACTGAAGTCAGATTTGGTCATTTAGATATTTATTTGGGATACTGTGAATTTGCAAGCTTTGGGGGCTTCTAACGCATGTGTGAATCATTATGTAGTGTTTGCTTTGATTCGTCATATTCAGACGGTATATTTAACATGATTTTTGGCCAGACTGCAGAATTGGGCAGTTTTCAACAAGATCTCTCGGGTGCAATTGTGCAAAAGCTATAAAAATCTAGGGGCTGGGGCGCAAAACAGTATCAAAGCATGGCTTGTAATAAATTTACGTGCTGTTTCCACAAACAAAAAGTATTATACATGGAGAGTAACTTCTGACTATTCAATTCTTGTTATTAGGGTTTATTACTCAATTGGGGAGTCGAAAAACAAGTATGGGATTACGTCTTTGGTAAAGACGCTTTGAAGGTATAACCTCAAATGGTCGATCTGTGCTAGTGTACAATGATCAGGGTCTGAGCAAAATCCTGATATCCATGGGATACTAAAATTTGGTGTTGGATGCCAAACTGTGAATGACATATCCCAACTGGATACTAAGAAAATTTCAAACATTAGGAAAATGTTAAGCACTTCTGAGTTGTGACCTCAACAGACTTGTACCAAGCTTGTTAACAAGTTGCGGCAAGCTCGTTAACAACTTGTGACAATGCTGTTCCAACAACTTGTCAACAAGATGTATCCTCAACAGGCTTGTAGCAAGCTTGTTAACAACAGGCTTGTAGCAAGCTTGTTAACAAGTTGTGACAATGCTGTTCCAACAACTTGTCAACAAGATTTATCCTCAACAGGCTTGTAGCAAGCTTGTTAACAAGTTGTGACAATGCTGTTCCAACAACTTGTCAACAAGATTTATCCTGAACAGGCTTGTAGCAAGCTTGTTAACAAGTTGTGACAATGCTGTTCCAACAACTTGCCAACAAGATTTATCCT
>CACRXK020003995.1:0-29365 GCA_902702795.2 Paramuricea clavata
AGAAATACTTACATCTTATGGCGATTTTAAAGCAGATTACGTTTGTATATCTATCACGAATATCAATAGTTTTGCAAAAAGCCTCGCTCGCGAAGACTGGCCCTAAATTAATTATGCTAATGTCAACAAACGGCGCGAAATAATTAGATTAATTATAGTAGCGTCCGTAACAATGTTGGTGTTGCCACCTTAAGTGATTCTTGAACGCAAGCAGTTGGTTATGTTGATTGGTCAAATAGCAATGGATTAAAACGATATGATAGTTATTTTATCCCGTACAAAAATCTGAAACTTCTTCTAAAGCCAATGTTGTAATAATATCAAATATAGTGGGGGTCATTTTTTGGAACACCTGTCAAGGAAAACAATGCTCTTCCATTTCATAATACATGTTTTTAATTGAACTCATATTAGATATTTCAAACCGTTCTTAGGGTTATGAAAGCAGTAATTCAGTATTCCTCTTTGGAATCCTACAATTGTTTAACTTTCATTGTGTCTTTGTTTCCGCAGAAACGTTGCTTGGAAACATCCAGGGACTACTTAAAGTAACCAGTGATAATGTACGAATGGTGGAACGACAGATGCTGGTTGACAGAGGTATCGTACCACAGTTGTTCTCAATTGTACGCCGTACTATAGTTGTTCAAACTGCTGTATGTTACATCATTTTTACGCCAACAGTTCGTGTGGGTGTTTAACGTGTTTTATGTGAATTCAGGGGCGTAAATTCTGGGGGGTTGAGGGCGTGACACCCCCTAATGTAGGGCAAATTTACCAAATACTCAATAATTTGTTGGGCAAAAATACCTTCAGTAAGAAAATAAAAACCTAAACGTCCAGTTTGAGCAATTTAAAACAAAATTGCTAATCTGATATACCTCGTTCTCTCATCAGAGTTCTGTAATATCTTCCCCCAAAGTGCATGAAATGGCGTTTCAGAGACTCTAAATTTCAAAATTTTCTGGGGGAGCATGCCTCAACACCTCGTATCATTGAAAACGTATCCTCATCCCCTAATGTTTAGACCCAAGTTACGCCCCTGTGTGAATTCACTGACCATTGCTTCTTAAGTGTTGTTTAAAAGAAGCACTTTGTTTGTAAAGTATATAAAAAATAAGGTTTGTAATGTATATGCCATTGTCGGCTGCCAGTGTTACTATAAATGAACGAGCAACGTATAGAAATTTGAAATGTGAATTGAAAGGGGTCCATGGATTTGCTACGTTGCAATTTTCAGAACTTCCGGATTTTTTTCATTTTAGATTAACTTGAATATTGACTTTCCAATTCCTAATCTCAATTACTTCGAATAACATTATTCATGGACTATACATATCTTAATTTTAATTAAAAGATGAACTATAATTGGAAAACTGAATAGTGGCCTATCAACAAACTTATTATGCTGTAATACAGTCTGTATACAGGCTAGCTGAATAGCAGAGCTTACAAATTAATATAAACTTTAGTTAATGGGTTGAATAAATTTATATTTCAAACAAGATGCTCTATTGAGCGTTAGTCGCTGGGGCTATTGCATATCAATTAAGCTGTGATTGAGATTAAGGTTGCTGCCTTTTGTTTGTTTATGTCTTTATATGAAATTGTTTTTGTCAAAAATGGGACTCAAAGATATATCGAAGACAAAGTTCATCAAATTAGGCAAACATACAGATGTTTTCAAAAGATCTTCCGCCATGCATCATAAAGAAATCGGGGGGGGGGGGGAAGTTTTAAAAATTTTAAGAAAAAATTCCTAGTCTGCATACACGAAAATTCTGACCCCGACTTCGTTTCACTTCATACGCACGTAACGCTTTAGACGAATACGACGGCAAGCTTCGCTAAAGGTGGCTGCCTACACTTTTTTGAAAATGGACGATTTTCTGATGTGGACATGAATTTCTGGACAACAATTATTTGTTGAAAAACAAGGAGTATCTGACTTGAATAAAACAATAACTAAGGAGTTCGGAGTTTTTAAAAATTTACTCCTAACAGCCATATTGCTAATGGCAACAATAACGTTTCAATGTCCATGGCGGATATAACTCGAATTAAAATAAGGTCGGTGACCCAATTTTTAACATAGCATATAGCAAATGTTAACTTATCCACATCGCCTGGTATTAATTTGATCTTTTCTTCTATGAAGCAAAACAGCTTCTCTGGTATTCGTTAGTCTTCGAATTCAGTCAACGTAGATCCAATTCACAAAAATTATATATTTTATTATTTGTTTTAAAACTGCACCGCTCCTTAACTTCAGCGTTAGATCTTCGCATAATAAATAAGGTTTGCCGTCAGCTATATTTTGCGCTCATCGCCATTTGGCGATTTGTAACCACCCATAATTCAAGATCCAGCATTAGAGAAAGGCGAAACCTATAGTCGCCTGGGCCTGCAGGCCCCAGCGACTAATAAGGACTTTGTTATCCTAAACACTCTGTATAACTATAAGTATAAATAGATAGGAGTTGGTAATGGTGACTGGATTTTATCTAATCCTGCAGATGAATTTGCGAAGGAATTCCAAAAAGAATACGAAGCTCGAGTAAAAGCGACAAAGATGATCACAGATTTACAGAAAGATAAGAGTAAGCAGACTATCTATTTGACCCATTTAGTCTAGTTTATGATCTATCCCCCAAAAGTTAATCTAAATTCAAATAACTGCATTGGAAAGATGTATGAAGTAAATCAATCTAATAAATTGTACAATAAAATCATAACTTCATGCTTTCAATTAGGAAACACCTGTTTTGACAATGTAGCGTTAACATGATTAAAAAAAACATTTTTCCCACATAGGTATCTTACAGAGAAAGATACGCAGATTAAAGAAAACAACTCGCAGGCTCAATAATCATTATCAAGGTATGTTTTAAAAAGCAACGTATATGCCTGCATGCTAAAAAACAACTGGGTTGGTTCACTGTCGGTTGTGATGCGCTGGAAGAGATTTGTGCAACTCTACTGTTTATAAACATCTCAATGTGTGAGAAACGACCCCTTCATACAGCAACGAATTTGAAAGACAATTCTAATTGTACCCTATTTAATAGTAATACTATATATAATAACTTAACACCACCCCCACCATCCGGTGACATAATTTATTTGAGGATATTGGCATATCCTGTTTTCAGCTGCTGAACAACGATGCTTGTCGTTAAACCGAGAATTGCAGGAGTCTTCATATGCTTCCTTAAGGGAACAAAACGGTATGTGTCTTTGAAATAATGTCGGAGATGGTGTCGGTATTAATTTCACGTGTGACCTGAAAAGACTGCATGTGGCACGACGTGCGATGAAAATGCATGGACCGATTTAATTTGCTGTGTCCAAAGTTCGGACAGAGAAGACGTCGGATATTCTTCAAAATTAATTAACTCACACTCATGACCCATCTTTACCCTCTGACTAAATTATGGGACATCACTATTGCTAGTAATAAGATGTCATTCTAAAGCATTCAATATGCAAATGTTTTTATCTCATCTTTATAATTATTATATATTATAAAACACATCTTTTTTAAATTTGATTCTTAACACAGAGGTGTTGCAAAGTGAGCTGGAAAAGGAGAGGCTTGCAAGGATAGATGCCGAGAAGAAACTGGAAGGTAGCATTCTTTTCTCGAAATATTGTATCACATATCAAGGCATATGCCACATATCAACAGTGCTGTCAAGTAACAAAGTAAATGTACTTCGTTACTGTACTTGAGTACTATTTTTGAGAAGTCAGCATGCAACAAAGTAAACTTTTTCTGGAGTACTTGTACTTGGAACGAAGTCGTTTTAAGAAGTAACGTTTTACTTTGTTGTTTTCATTTTGTGGCAATGTTTTTCGTTACTTTCTAACTTTTGCTTAATTTTACGTATTTATTCCTGATTTATTTTAATTTTGGGATAGGTAATAGGACCTCTACATGTGTCTGGAATCTCTCGTTTGTGGCTTACTTAAGCATTATTTATTTAGTGGATTTCTTATATCTTCAACGAGGTCTGGAAAGTAGGCCATGCCGTGAAATATTGTATATTAGGTGCACGCATATAATGCTTGTGCTGTTTTGTGTCTTTTGTATGTCAATCCATTGGAAAAGTCCCCCCTCCCTACTAGGGAGGGGGGACTTTTCCAAGTCCCTACACACCACAGACAATAGTACTTTTACGTTTTACTTCAAGTATTTTTTAAGGATATTTTGTACTTTTTACTTAAGTACGTTTTGTCTCTGGTACTTTTTACTCTTACTCAAATCGTTTTACAAATTCAAAGTAATTTAGGCACCACTGCATATCGCAGTGTCCAAGAGTGGAGTATAATACGTAACCCTTATATATTTTCTTTCATTTAGAAGCACGTGGTGGCATACAAAATTTCGTTCACAATTTCTTCGAGAATCCGGAACAAAATGGTGCAGTGATGGTTCCTGTGTAGATATTTTGGGTGGATAGCAACATAACTGCACTTCTAAAGAACTATGACGGGAGATGTCAGATAATGATTTCCAAGTCATATCGGAATTCTTTTCTGCTAACAAGTCACTCATATAGAAAGGAGTATATGTCTGCAGCCTTGCCGTAACACTTCAGATTTCGTTACAGTTATCAAAGAAGTTGTTTCTCAAACGGTTTTAATTGGAATGAGTCGTAGTTTCAGTTTATAGAGCGCGAACTTTTACTATATAGAACTAAAAATGGCATTTTGTTACACGTTACCAGCCCTAGGAATTCTTCTTACAATTTCTGTTGCACACGCACTACTATTTACGGCCTATGATGCATGTAACAATCAGTGAGCTCCATCTATATCTGGACGGTAAAGGTCCAGACACACTTGACGCGATTCGACAACGCGACGAGATTTTCGATTTTCACTGACCGATAACTTTGATCCTAGTTTGAATTTTCCAAATGTTTAGAAGCGCCGTAACATTTTGAGTTATTTGGTGTACATATCTTTCAAAATTTTCTCTCATTGGCTGTTTTATTAACTTTCAAAAACTAAAAAATCGCGTCGCGTTGTCGAATCGCGTCCGGTGTGTCTGGACCTTAAGAACTCGCGTCAACAAAATGAAGCCAAAGATGGTGGAAATTGGCGTAGTGCCAGTCCCTATCTATTGATTTTCTCTGCGCGGTTGCATACTCCAGATATATATAGCTCACTGGTAACAATATTGTCGTGCTGAAACAAATTGTTGAGATATTTTGACATGTATAGTTACCAACTGGCTTTGTAACATGTGCTGCTTGTTGCGAATAATACTAGTATGGCGTCATTTGCAATGGTGCAGAAGTATATGTAATGTAAAGTTTTCGATTGGAACATTTTTCAAACTATTGGGACTATCAAGATTGTATATAGATTAACTATAATATATATCTTTGTACAATTCTAGTTTTATATTCAAATATATAATTTATGTTGTTTTTTTGTCTTTAATTAATTATTTTTCTTCGAAGAGGCGGTCATCGCCGGTCAAGTACGTTCGGCGGATGTGCAGTTTTGTTTACATAGTAATTTTGAAGACACTATATTCATGAAATATGATGCACTTTATAGGTTCACTTTTAAATGCATATAGATTAGAGTTCCAATTTAGATAATTTTTTTTTTCATCATTGGCAATGTTTGCGGATGACTCTAAATGTTCCTTTTCCGGCTGATAATTTCAGCAAAAATAAAACAAAAGTTATTCCGAATAAGGAGTGCATAATATTAACACACAATTTATAAAAACTCCTTATTCGGAATAACTTTTGTTTAACTCTAAATGTTACCATCCCATTAAATGTTCTGAGGACGACGAAGTCTTGCAGTCTGACATAAATGCTATTGACTCTTGGTGCAAGGGACGAAGTCTTGCAGTCTGACATAAATGCTATTGACTCTTGGTGCAAGGAGTGGCAGATGTCTTTAAATCACTCTAAATGTGGTCTTCTTCGCATTACAAGAAATTCTCAACCAATCCCATTACTTATACAGCGCGTGGAAGGCAACTTAATTAAAACAATCAACAAATAAAAAGATCTTGGTGTTATAGTCTCTAACGATCTCAAATGGAGCCTTAATGTCCAAGCTGTCTCAAATAAGGTCAACAAAATGTTGGAGTGCGTGAAAAGATCGTGTTTTCATGCAAGTGACCCTAAAGTACGAAAGACCCTGTATCTAACCCTAGTAAGAAGCCAGCTTGGTTACTGTGGCCAAGTGTGGGCACCCCAAAACTACCTATGACATTCAAACCCTGGAACGAGTTCAGCGTCGCAGCACGAAGTTTATTTTATCTCAAACAGATATTTCATGTACTATTTAAAGCACGCGTAGAAGTGTTTTATCACATATAAAACACGACGCGTAGCGGAGTGTTTTATATGTGATAAAACACGACTACAAGTGCTTTAAATAGCTTAAAAAACGACTCATCTTATACGAGTTCATTGGCGAAGTAAACCGAGAAAATCTAATCTAAACCGAGAAAATCAAAGCTAAAGTTTATGTAAATTAACATGATTTTTTATCACATATAAAACCACGACACGCTTATGATTTTTCTTTGTGTTTTGCTCCTGAATTATTAATGAGTTTTTTAAGTACCCTAAAAGAGTTGCTAAGCTCAACATTCTTCCAATCACCTACTGGCATGAATACCTGGATCTTGTTTATCTATTCAAATGTCTTATGAAAATTTCGACAAAAATGTGACACTAAATTCACCAAATCGTGTAACCAGACGCTCTAGCTCTACATCAGGACTCCTTCTTCAGATTACCAAATCAAAAACAGTAACCATTCAAAACAGTTTTTATATCAGAGCATGCAGAACGTGGAACACCAATTTCTTCAAGAAACTTAACTTTATTGTCTTCGTTCAAACGTTGTCTATTTAATTACTATTTTTTATTAACTTCTAATGTTTATAACCCAGAATTGCGGCACACATACAAGACTGTTTGTGTCAAATGTCACAAAGCCCGTCCTTTGGATTCACTCAGTGACACTTTGTGCTGCTAGTGCGTAGTGCCCTTTCTTTATATTATGTGATGACTTTTGTTGTTTTTTTGTTGTGATGCACTATTTACTCTTTGTATACAATATTTATATGTATTTTACAAGGGGAACCCGTTATTGGAGCTTCGGCTCTGTGGGTGCGCCCTTCCTGTTTTTGGGTAAATAAAATAAATAAATAAATAGATGTCAAAACAACGCGAAATTTAGGTATTGTTTTCATCAGAGGGCCCTCAGATAGCACATGCGCAGAACAGACTTGACCACATATTTAAGTGTTACTGTATATAGATCAGTGGTCAATACTGTTTACTGATTTCCTAACAACTGAAAAAAATTAAAAGTGCTGTTGAAACATCCACTTCTAGTACGTCTGATGGATTAACGCAAAATTTTGTGCGGATCATGTCAAATTGGATTAAGGCACCAAGCATAGGCGTACGCGACCTATCTCAACTGGGGAGGGGGGGTCTGAGGTCTGTTGGCCCGAAAATGTTCTGCGTCACCCGAATTTTGAAGCAATTATCAGCTTTCTGCAAAGCTGTTGTGATTATCTGAAAGAAACAACCATTTACCGAACCATTTCAATTACTAATTAATTAATATTTCTTTTCCCACGGGGGAGGGGAGGGGAGGGGAGGGGAGGGGAGGGGGAGGCTCGCATTGTAAAATTCCGCACATTTGCTTTCTCATTTCATTTGTACCGTCGTTTATTTTTTCCTTCATATTTCGTAAATGTCGTAAACTGTTTCTCAAAATTTTAGCTACATGCAATTTTTAATCTGTTTCAATCAAATTCTTTTTTCCTGTAAAATCCTATAAAATAGTTTTGCCGACTAAGAAGACAAATTAACTTAGATACACCATTTTATCGACTACCACACGACCTGGGGAGTTACCACCCCTACCCCACACTCCCCCTTTAGCGCCGCCCCTGGTTATACATCTTAGATTATGACAGGATAAAGTTCGATTTCTGCCAGGGACCTAAAGTTGCATTTTTCGCAGCTGTTCCTTGTTAGGTCTAATAAATATATTTAAAAATACATTAATAATTCATGAGGAAAATACAAAAGAAATAACTGCCTGTCGGTGGTTTTATATGAGATAAAAAAATATGTTTATTTACATAAACTTTAGCTAATAATAATAATAATAATAATAATAAATATATGTTATTTACCGGATTGGAGGTCCGTATAGAGAAATATTTCTCGAGGTCTTAAAAACGGCCCGAGGCCGAAGGCCGAGGGACGTTTTTAAGACCGAGAGAAATATTTCTCTATACGGACCGACCATACCGGTAAATAATATTTTTATTTTTTTTTAATTCCTCCTCTGGATTTCCCCAATCACTTCTCCCGCACGCGAATGAAGCTGCCAAATAAAAGTCGTTTCTATCAATGCTATCGGGAAGAGAAATATCTTTTGTGAGATAGTAAAATTCGTTTTCACTGTGTTTTTCATCGTCTGCAAACATTTTAATGTTTTAAAAAGTAGCCTTTAAACTCGTCTTTAAATTTTGAAAAATAAAAAATAAACATTGGCTCTACGCTTTAAATCTCGCGCGGTCCGTATGGGCTCATACGGGCTCATACGTAGCCAATCAGATTGCAGAAAAGCGTAAAATATGACTTCGGACCGCAAGAAAAAAAATAAATATCTATATTATACATGGTAAACTATACTATGCTTATTTAAAAACTATAAAATATTTACAAGTGGATTATATATAGTTATACTTCATAGTTAGAAAAAAAAACTCAACTTAATTAGATAAATTGTTCAACTTAATTAGATAAATTGTTTTAGTTTGGATTTAAAGAGATTAAGATTAGTAGATTGTTTCACTTCAATAGGTAATGAGTTCCATTCCGATACTGAGTGATAAGTGAATTGCTGTTTTCCCCAATTCGTACGTGGGCGTGGAAGGTAGTAGTTGCTCTTTGATTTTCTCGGCTTAGACAACGTTTAGTTTTAAAATTACTTCGCCAATGAACTCATCAGATGGGTCGTTTTTTAAGCCAATTAAAACGCGAACAGGAGTGCTTTCAACTTGTATATATTACGAATATGGTCAATCATATATATTTATTACTGGGACTTCTTCTAAATACGTTAATCATGCAGCCATCATCATATATCAAGGGGCAGGACCGGATGGAAAAAATTAACTTTCTGGGACCGCAAGGTTGAAAATTTTCTGCAAATAATCAAGGAAATTAACACTCGGACACAGTAGCTATGTGATGCTGTCAAACTGAATGTCATACTGTGTTTGTATAACAGAAAATAACAGTGCAATTTCATTGAACTGAGAATCTTACGTGTAATAATACATTTAAGAATATAACATAAAACTAATTTAGATAACATTTATCAGGGGTCTGATCCAAAGGTAAATAGACAAATGGAAATGCTAAAAAGGGCACTACTAGGGTCCATGCTCCCCAGAAAATTTTGAAAATCAGATGCAATACAAAATTTGTTACATCACTCCGATAGTCAGTGGCGTAACGCAACCTCCGGAGGCCCCCCGTCAAATTTTTAAGTTGGGACCCTATTAAAAAAAACGCGGGGGGAGAAAAAATTTTCGAACCATATTCATTGAAAAAAGGGGTTCAAAACAAATTTCTGGACTATGACAATTGAAAAAAAAACAATCACAAAAATTTCCCCCCATCCATGTCTGATGTCTACCAAAAAGGGATCCAAATTTCACTAATTCCTGCTTTTCGGGGCCACCCGTTGCAAGTTTTCGGGCCTTCTATAATTGAAGCTCGGGGCAATTTGCCCAATGTTCTAGCAAAAATGTTGTGGTCATTTTTGCCTGGGGCCCCGTCTCTTGACACCTGGACACCCTCCTGGCTCCATTTACGCCACTGTCTATAGTCAATACATTTATACAATATTGCACTATTAAGATAGATGCACTTATAATAATTATTACTTTTCTGAAGTCATACCTACAGAGTGTAGGTAACATTATTTCTATTGGTTAGAATTTTTCCTCTGAATTTCTCCTTTTATCATAATTTTTATAATTATCGTTTTTTTTTTTCTTGGGGAAATATTTTCTGGGAACTCAAAAAAATGTTTTGTTACTTTTTCCACCCCTGATTTTTCTAGTCATAAAATAATAAATATCTGAAAGAAAACTGCCAAAGTGGATATATAAATCCAAATTAGAGACGCCAAGTTTCAGTTGACAGGTTGGCTGGAGGAGATCTCTAAGATTAGTTTTCCTGGATTCTGAAGTCATTTTACTGATGTTTCAATGACAACTTTGTGGGCCGTTGGCCAATATTATTTCGCTTCGTGGCAACCCCCTGGGGAATAGATTTCAGTTGTTCAATGTATAGTACCATAGATGCTTGATTACCAAAAAAAGTTCCCAAGCAAAAAACTTGCCAAACACCGAGAAAATTGATGATCAGTGATTATGTGATTATCCTCTATTAAATTGTATTACAGCAAGAAAATGTGAAATTTTGTATTCAATTACAATAAAAATTACTTGCATCATCAGAAAACTTACAAAAAACCGCATATAAGACTTTTAAACAGTTTTTTGATCCTTCAAATAGTCTTTGAGTTATTGCTGTTTTAAATGTGAAAATTGGACCAAAATGTCGCAATAAGGACTAGGTCAAAAACGCGTTTTTGACAGCGCATAACTCGAAAACAATTTGAGATATAAAAAAACGCATTTTTGTTGTAATTGAATACAAAATTTCACATTTTCTTGCTGTAATACAATTTAATAGAGGATAATCACTGATCATGCACCCATTTTCTCGGTGTTTGGCAAGTTTTTGCTTGGGAACTTTTTGTGGTAATTGAGCATCTATGGTACTATGCATGCATTGAACCACTGAAAATCTATTCCCTAGGGTGTTGCCACGAAATTGCTTTTCTAAGCACTTTTTCGCACAACGGCCCTTCAGCTGCAAAAAATGAACTTCCCAACACAATTACATAATGGGCATGTTGATATGCGTACATGAAGTACTGAGTTTTTGCAGGTGTTTACAGTGAATGAGTGAAAGCACAAGGTGGTTTATAAATATATTTTCGAGGTTCTGAATCTGATATTTGTGGAGAAACGTAATGGAAACTCCTGACGAAAATACTGGTGAAAATCAGGAGATACCGCCAAATTCAAACTGGGGTGCTGTCAAGGTAGTAAAAGTAGAATTAAAACTCTACAATTCGACCAATGTCACCTCACCAATGCCATTTGTTGTGACATTGAAGTACAACAATCATGACATACATTTAGCTCTGAAAACTCATAAAATAGTTTTAGTAATTTATTTTGTATATACCTAAAGTTTTAAGTTCAGATCAGATGTTGTTTTGAGGAGAACATTGCAAATATCCCCCACCGACCACCCCCAGAAACTCTTCTTGAAACTTTATGTTTATATATATACGTGGTTTGCCACTTTGCCCTATACTTTGCAAACTGGGAGACAACCTGATATTGACAATTATTTTCGGAACGTTTTTTGGCCAGAGTAGGGTAAAATACCTCATTGTTCTTTGAAAATTAATCTGATAATTTTAACTATAATATCTAACCAGTGTTTTGAATAAACCGTTAAAACCGAAGTACTCTATGTATAGCTGTTGTACCTCAGTATACTCAGGTTAATTGTAATTATAGCAGCTAGGTTAATTGTGTTTCAAAAATGGGCATCTGCATATGCTCAAAATTTTTTAATAAAACGAAAAATATAAATTTGAGACTGTCTAATTATATTGTGATAAAATTTACAGGCATTCATTGTGGCAAACAAAATTGATTCTTTATTATGGATAACAAGAATATTCACAGTAATAAATGTCATATGGTATTTGATACCCATAATCAGGTACTTTATGATATTCCAGTCTTAATTACTTAATATCAGTGTTGTAACAAGTCACGAATCGAGTCACGAGTCGAGTCACTCAAAGGTCGAGTCAAGTCATTTCAGTTTCTCATTTCAGTTTCTCATTTCAGTTTCAGTGTCATTTGCTTTTTAACGTTTTATATGCAGTATATGTGTGTATGTATTTGTGACATATATAATTTGTAAATTTTTACACAATTTAGCCATTGTGGGCTGCGATGTAAAATTCTATTAAACTATCTACCATATCTCTATCTATCTCTCTGATCGAGTCGAGTCAGCGGCTTCACTTAAGTCGAGTCGAGTCAATAGCTAAACTTGACTTGAGTCAGGGAATTTGATCAAGTCCACCCCATGCTTTCTGTAATGGTTTGCTACCCGGCCTAGCTTGTAGTCTGAAATTAGTGATCATGCAAATTTACCTTAAGCTAATTACTTTGGTAATTTAATAACAGTATCTGGGCAGCTAGCTGGCTGTACCATGCAATATCATGCACAGTTCTAGTCAATATTAAGTATGACCACATGAGATAGTCTCATCATGCCTGCTGATCGAGTGTACATACTACATACAACTAGCATAACTTGCAACTGGACTCATTAATTGTTCTTCCCAAGCAATAAATCACTGACAATAATTTTGATGAAAAGTTTTCATATTGGACTCGAGTCGCTATTTTCAGCGACTCAACTCGAGTCCAATATGAAAACTTTTCATCAAAATTATTGTGATTTATTGTCAATGACTCGACTTGTTACAACGCTGCTTAATATGATTACTCTCTTGATGTTTCTGATGTTATTCTGAGTGTGTATCCACACCGGGCAGGTTGAAAAGTTTGCCTGACCATGGTGGGAATCGAACCTGCAACCTTTGGGATACTAGCTAGTTCAATGCTCTGCCCACTCAGCTACGAGGTTTAGTCGGTTTGATTGAGTGTGTGGTATTTCGGAACTAAGTCTAGCACCTTTGATACCAATGTGGACTATAGTATCCCAAAGGTTGTGGGTTTGATTCACACCGTGGTCAGGCAAACTTGTCACATACTCAGGGTAACATCAGAAACATATATTCACCTGCATGAGTACGTAACATCAAAACACACAATTGCTCTCCCCTCATGTACAAACTGCATATGAGATAATTGACAAAAGCTAATTGATTACAAAATTGTGAAAGCAACTATACGTACATAAGGTATTCATTTAGAGTAACAGCTTCATTTTCATTTTGAGCTTCATTTTGAGCAACTACGTACATAAGGTATTCATATCAGAGTTGAGTCTGTGACTTTCATGAATAGTGTGTATTTTACAATTGTGGCACAATTGTCAATCACTATAAAAACAGGAAAATATCAATAAAGGCACATACATAATTATTATGAACAATATAATTAAGCCACAATATAACCACAAATGTGTGCACTTTTCTTTAATTCAGTCCATTTCCAAGTTACACATGTTATAGAAGAGCACTGATATGTAACGCTGCTGTTTCAGCATTGCGTCTTCATCAAAGATTACCGGTAGGTTCGTTAAAAATGTTTAAACTTTAACTTAATAAAGACACAATCTGTGAATCTTTAAATTATTTTACTGTAGAGAAATAAATTTATTAAAATTTTTAACTTATCATTTTATCCATGTTATCATTTTTTTCCAATTATAATTGATGGTAATGCTTTTAAATATATCAGGTGTTGAACGCACAATGCTTTTAAGACATGTTTATAAACTACGTATATTTTTTAAGATATGCTGTAAATGTACATATTACAATGTATATGACTGTATAAGGCATAAACTATCCATGGCGTAGACAATTGATATTACAACGCAAAATATTTCCTCCTTAGCACTAAGATCAAACTTAAGGGAAAAGTATGTCTCTTGCTTTTCTAACATAAATTTTATGCAATAGTGTTATTATGTAATATTTGGATAAAATTAGAAAACTTAAATCTCCAAAATGACTGGAAATGCCATTTCAGAGGGTTTAAATTTCACAGAGATGCCCTTGTATCCCCTCCAGATAGGCGAGTGGTACCTGCTATACCACATATAGCCACCTATTTCTTTCAAAATCCCTCCTACTCCAAATTTTATTGTGAACCCTGCATTTTATAAGTTTTGCATATAATTTGCATTAAATTGTAATCATTTTTCTTTTTTTAAGAATGTTCGTTTTACAAGAGAATATCTTGGTGAATTGCTTTCAGAAGACAGTTGTCATTATCTTATATATAGTTTGATGTTTCTTTATAGTGCTTACCCTCTTTCTGGTATCCTTTTTTTTAATATATTTCATCTGATAACTCCTGTATATTAGACGCGCCCATTAGAGGTGTGCAAATCCGATCCGATCCGATCTGATCGGATTCGTTCGGATTTCGGAACCAAAATGTTCATATCGAATCGGATTGATAAAGTTGTTTCGTAGTCGGATCGGATCAGACTTCGATATCCGAAATAAAATGAATTAATTATCCACGCATTATTGCAAAAATTAATTATCCATGCATTTATCAAAGCATTATCACAGTTGTCGCTGCATTATTCGTTTGATACTTCAATTGGACGTCACTTTGTCAGCTTCTTGACATGTATTTCTTGCTTTTATATTTATTTGGTTAAATATTTCAACTTGAATGAGAAATTTATTGTATTAAAGAATTCTTCGGATCGGATCGGATTGGTATTCTTTATCAAAACTCGGAGCGGATTCGGATTAGACGATTTCGTATCTGATCGGATTTTAAACATTAGGCAATTGTCGGATTATAAACATCCGATCCGATGCACACCTCTAGCGCCCATCCCAAATATTAGCACATACTCCAAGCCACCTCCAAGGATAAACCCTTCCCACACCAAAATATAAGTTTTTTTCCTCAGGACTCATTGATATTGTTTGCACTTGCAAGCAAAATTTATTAAATTCAAGATATGCCTGCAAGAATCTATTTTGAGATTGTTCTCAAGTTTGTAGTCCCCAGAAAAGACTTCTGAGTTTTCCCTCAGGTTACAAACTTGCTAAACTATTAATGAAGGTTTTACCATCACATCTGGCACTACACAAAAATGTATCTTAATTTAAATATTTGCAAGCCAAATATTGCTAAAATGTCAGAATTATAAAATGTGCCAGCAGAAGCTCTTTTTCAATAACTTTCACGTCGATACACTTTGGATGCTTTCCTCACAATGTTTTATTACATACGTTTAGAAATTTAAATAGAAATCTCAACCTGTGTATACTATATATACCCCTGTGCACATAAATTTACACTTTTTGTGTTTGAAATACCATAAAAAGATTTACACCCGAATGTACAGGATATTTAATACCTCAAATTATCTTTGAGCATAACGTGATGTTTTCTTTAACAACTTGAAAATAGCTGCCCTTATTCCATTGGGTATGTTTGCTCTACTCCATACCTCATCCTTTAGCAAGAAATTACTTGATGTAAGTTCATTTATCGAACATGACATAAATGTGGACAGCTGTCTATCTTTACGATGTTTAAAGTTACAAATTTAAGACGGAAATGAAAGATTTCATATTTTGGAACCTTCGGTGGAAATGATGGAGCTGGGTGCACACCCTCTGGAAAATCTTCGCGTACACAATATTTATTTACATTATATGTACTATTTAAAGCACTTGTAGTCGTGTTTTATCACATATAAAACACGACGCGTAGCGGAGTGTTTTATATGTGATAAAACACGACTACAAGTGCTTTAAATAGCTTAAAAAACGACTCATCTTATACGAGTTCATTGGCGAAGTAATTTTTAAAATAAACCTTGTCTAAACCGAGAAAATCAAAGCTAAAGTTTATGTAAATTAACATGATTTTTTATCACATATAAAACCACGACACGCTTATGATTTTTCTTTGTGTTTTGCTCCTGAATTATTAATGAGTTTTTTAAGTACTATTTATAGCATTTGTAAATTCTGAACGCTGACTGGCTAAGAGCCGTGTTGATAGAACTCAATATTAACACGGAAAATTTCTTTCTTTATATTTCTTATAAATGTGCTGTATTATAAAAAAAATATAAAACATTTTTTCCGTATTGATATACACTACAGTTATTATATATTAACACGCGTGGAAACTGGGAAAACGAGAAATTGTGTGAAAACACTCCGCCCTCCGGGCGTCGTGTTTCTACACAATTTCTCGTTTTCCCAATTTCCGCTCGTGTTGATATAACTGTATATCAACACGGAAAATGTTTTATATTTGTTAAATATTGTTTTACAGTATGTCAATGTGCATACAATTGTATATCCCTGACCCTAACCTGCATGGCATTCTTTCTTTCTAAACAGATTTTAGGTACTGCCGGAGTATTTGGAATGTCACTTGTAAGGTAATGTCTACACTGGGGGCCTGGGCCAAAAAACATTTTTCCAGACAAACACCAGTAAAATGAAGGTTCAAAAAAAATTTTCCGGACAAATACTTGTAAAATCACGGCTAAAACACATTTTTTCGAACCAATATCAGTAAAATTAAGGTCTAAAAAATTTCTCTCATACCATGACTTATATAAAAAACGTTCCAAATAATTTTTTTAATTACACCTTTCGGGGCCCCCTTTTGCAAATTTTGGGGCCCCCTTGCACTGGAGTATATATTCAAATTTTTATACGGTTTATATGTATACAATTCATTAAGTTTGGCCAGCCAGCGTGGCTTTAAAACCCCTGTTTTTAAACATATACTCCTGCCTTTGTGTAGCTGGATAAGAAATGGTGTAGATAAACTTCAAAGCAATCAAATTGCGTTATTACGTGTTATTGCATCAACAGAAATTATGATAATGCCATTGACAGTCGGTTTGGTATTAAGGTATGTTTTTAACAAATTGTCATATTTTAGTATTGCACTGTTACGTGATAACAATGTCAATGTCGAAGATATTAAATTAAAAATAATAACCAAGAAACTAATACAGTATGAGTTAATAAAGAATTCCTATCCTGTAAGGCATGTTGAAGGGCCTTGCAGGTGGAAATTATCGTCTATTCTACTATCCTATAATACACCCTTCCGGAAAATTACTAGGAAAATAAGGAAATTACTAGACGTGTTTGGCTGGCTACTAACTTCCCGCCTTCGTAGTTGTATTTCCTATAAAGATTGTTGCATGTTTATACGTACTATAATAGCGTGCTTTTATTTGAACTCCAAAACGTTTTTTCACTTATTTTTATATGTATTTTTATATAGTGGAGCTGCTGGCCTGTTACTCCCGTTCATCTATTATAAATTTTTAACATTTCGATACGCTTCCAGGAGAAACCCATATTCGAGGTATTGTTTTAAAACATATTTCAAACACTCATTAATAATTCATACGCTTATTGGCAAATCATGTCAACCATAATATGTCACGTGCAGCGGCTTTAAACCTGATAAAACACTCCTAATTAGTATTCTTTATATAAAGAATACTAATAAGAGTATATCTATTGAATTTGTAGTCGTGTTTGAAGCCGTTTAATAAACTCGCAGGTCGTGTTTTATTAAGTCTAAAGCCAGTCGCGCGCGTGCGCGCTCGTGGCTTTAAACCTAATAAAATACTCCTGGTCGTTTATTAAACAGTACATTATATATGTACTGTACGGTTTAATTAAGGCAATCAAAATGTTAGTAATAGACCTTTTTTATAATTAATGATATCAATTGTGGAAAAACAATTTATGTGATGTCCCACGGGCACGGAACAATTTTTAGCGACAATTTGCAATGCAAGTCGTTACCGTGCCAATTTCTTGTAACATCATTGGCTTTGCGAATTATCGCTAATGTTTTTCCGCGTTTGACGTCATTATGAAAAAGATCTAGTAGTCATTACTATTAATGCGTGTCCACTTGTATTTCCCATGTACACTTCATTTCAATACACTTCATTAACAAAATAATTACATATGTACACTACTACACTGCACAAAATCCAAATAAATTCACAATAATTTATAAAGATTTCTAACCAAACAAAAGAGGGACAAAATGTTCTTTAAGTAAATGCAAAAGTATTAAACTTAAAATAAAAATTAAAAACTCGACAACGTAAACAGTTTAAACTCAGAAGAGTCAAAACAACCCCCCCCCCCCCAAAAAAAAAACCTGCTAGAGAGTCGTTCTGGGGTCAAGCGCAGGCTATATAAACATAAAAAAAACCACATAATTTTAATTTGTACGATTAACATTTTGCTTCTGACTTTGTATGAAGCCGAAAATTCAGTTTCAAGAAACTCGTATATAGATAGAATATAAGTGCATGTATAAGTATTCACCAATACTCTACTCTATAGCTATAATTTTGCTTGTCTTTACCAAAAACAGGGAAGAAATGAAGCAGGTAAACTTCACCTGTTCCATTTCTTTGTTCTAAGCAACACTGCAATCTATACGCTTTGCCAACCGATGCAGTTTTTTACCTTTCCGTCAAACATTTTCTTATTTGCTCAATTGCTCCCTTCGGCTTTGTTTACATATGCAGGGGTTTTTACTAATTCTTGATTTTTACTGGTCTTTACTTTACGACGTCAAGGAAAATATACCCAAAACAATACTCTTTGTAATCTTGTCAGTTTGACTTTCCACGTTATAAGCTCTAAACATAATAAATAACAAATCTAAGCAATACACCCTTCCAAAAAGTACGTAGCCTTGGCTATATAGAGTATACTGTTGAACTTATTTTAGTGATTGAGATCTCGATCGGCTTTGTAGCAATTTGGAGCCGTTCATCTTGTTGCTGATGACCTAATTAGCTATATATAAAGGTATAATTTTAGTTAATCTATTGGTAACTGTACAATCTCGTAAATGTGTTACCTGCAACAAGATAAGGCTAAACACTTTCCGGAAGGGCGTATCAGGCACGACTTCATTTGAGACGACGTGCATGATAAAACCTGGCTGAGGCGAAGATTCATATGCATATAAGGATGAAATGTTCAGCTTGTGTGCGCGACCCGGCCGTTGCTGCCAATATACGGTAAATAAGTCCCGACTGTAACAAAACTATTTTATTTCTTTCAGAATGTTATTTGGTGAATTTCGTCTGATGTTTCAACAGTTAGCAATGCATGAAAGATGCCCCGGGTTTATTCGTAATATAATACTTTCATTTACACGTTTTATATCTAATCTGGCGCCACTAGTTGCACCAGCAAACACCGGTCCCACTAATTAACGACATTCATCATTGTATAATATGCGTTTAACCAGCCTATCCACACGTTGTAAGCCAATAAGATTATTGGTTGTGTCAATTCTGATGGATATAATACGACACTGACCCGAACCCCTACTAAAATGTCAGTCTCACGTACTTTTCAAAGTATTTTAAAATAATAAAATGGAAGAAAAAATGCAAAATATTAATTTACCATTACTTTACCGACCACACTCTTCACGTGCAATCACGCGATGTCTTTTTAACCAAATGAATTTAACTTTGACTAGAATAATTATGTCACTAATATAATAAAGCATATAAATTATCATTTCCAACAACCTCAACCCTAACCAGGGGCAAAACGACCGTGGGGGTGTGGGGCAAGTTTTCGTCGGGCAAATTTTGAAAATATCAATCTCGTTCCCCGAGCCTGCGATCCTCGGGAAGGAACGTGAAGGCTCTGGGATAATCCGTTTCAGGGAGGAATCTGATTGGCCATTGATATGGAATGCACAGTTCGATCTTAGCCAGGATTCCTGGCTTCCGGCAACGGATTATCCCAGAGCATCGCAGACTCGGGGAACGAGATTGTGAAAATATTTGAGTCTCTCGGATTGAAAAGTAATAGTTGTAGGATAAATTTACGAAAATATTACTGCAAAAATTTTACAAATTACGGTGATTATTTCGAAAGTTAGTGAAAAATGCTGTCTGGAATTCCCCCAACAATTTTGGGAAAAGAAATATTAATTAGCGACTGAAATGTTCGTCCGTCGGGAACGACGTCGGCCACGCCCTTTGATCGGGCAAAACAAGTTCACCCCCAGCCGTAATACCAAAGTTTCGCCCCTAACCTAACCCTGTACAATCCAAATAGTAGGGCTGCTAAGACAAAAAATCGTTCAAATTGTGATCACATTCTGAAACTTGGCACAGATACTCATTAGGATATGGGGAATATAGAATGGAAGGACTGCCCAAAATTTGAGCAGGGGAAAGTGCCTATTTCGGCCTTCAAAATGGCCGACATTCTGTATGCACCTTGAGAAAAATTATCTCACTTAATCATCACATCTGTGAACAAATGGACAAGCCTAGCACACATACATGCCAGAGAAGGCTTGAGAAAGTTTTTCCACAATATTATATGTTGCACTGTCATGAAATTAAGGATATTTCAGGAAAACATTAGTGCGCATGCGCAGTCACATCTCCTTGAAATTCGAATGTTTTACTGCTTTCCTGGATATATTTTGCTATCTGTTAATGCATGCTGTTTATTTGGCAGCAACAAAGATAATATTTTAGCAACTTACACATGTATCTTAACTGTGATAACATTTTGCAAAATGTTTAAATGTTACGGTAGCTCTTGCTATCAAAAACACACCTTCGCCTTGTGTGGTCTTTTTGGTGAAAAATAAATCACGGCAACGCTCACAAACGTATGGGACTTTGCCCACAATTATAAGTGAATTGCAATGTCTCAAAGGTAACTTATTTAAAGATCAAATGTGAACGATGCGAAATTGAAATTTTTTACTTTTTAACCAAGCATGGGTGTTTTGGCATTATCTAATATTTCGCTTGACAAACACACAGCTCCGTACACTCTTATTGCATTTGCATCTACCAACCACATATTTGGTGCATCCAGAACAAATCAGATCTTTACTAGTCACTTAGGATACGTCGGGCATCGACTGGCGGGAGCCCAGTGTGTGGGTTCCAGCGCTACTCTTGCAGCTTCGGGACAATTGTACCACTTTCATGCTTGTAACGCAGATCGTTTTACGTGTTCGTTCAATGCAGCAGTTGTTCAGTGGCGTAGCCAGAACGATAATTGGGGGGCGGGCATATTCATATATTCGTGTTCTGCTTTATTAATTTCTTTTGAAATCAATTGTTTTTATGGTATGTGAACACGAGTATATGAATATGCCCCCCCCCCATTATCGTTTTGGCTACGCCACTGCAGTTGCTGGGGGTATATTGTCAATTATTTTTCCCTTGCTTGCGGAAAGGTATCGCCTTGCATCGTTGATCTTTTCGGCGTCAAATGTGCTGCAATAAAAAGCTGCAACAAACTGTTCCAAAAGATCACTGTCTGCTTCACATATATTACCTTCGGACGTTACTACTCGTTCAAACACTGGAGTCAAGCTGGGTATTTGTTTCCATGTTTCGCTCAATGATTTCTTGTCTTTACCTTTGAACGATGATGTGGTACCACAAAGAGGCTTGAGGTCCTAGTGGTGTGGTAATTACGTGGATTGGAAAGTACTTCAAATGCTTCCCACTCCAAACTTGAGCCACAGTTCTTGGAGGCCGTGGATCTTGTGGAAAGCTTTGAGTGCAACAACAACAACATCACTGTCTACAGTCTTGACCAAAACGCGTGGAGAAAATGTAGCAACACGTTGTGCATGGACAAACGTACGTTTATCCGCGGCATCAATAATTCAAGATCGACATCCTGATCTCACTACCCTGCCGTCTAGAGACCCCACGAATAGTACACGTGTATCAATGCTTTCAATCAGTATTTTAACGAAGAAGGGAAACAGTTCCGTTTTGTTTTCGTCGCATCTGAGAATCGTCAACTAATTGTTTGGCATACTCCCGTTGCTTTCAGAGCCTCCTAACACCAGAACCACGGTTTGACCGTGTACCAGACTTTAAACTGCCCTTAAAGTATCTATCAAAAAACCAGGTCGATTAGCTGACCTTAGATGATACTTTATATACGGTAGGATGACATTTGAAAATAAGGCGAAAGCATTGATACACGTGGACTATTCCTGGGGTCTCTAGAAAACAGAGTAGTGGCGAATCAGGTTGTAGATCTTGAATTGTTGATGCCATGCAACATCGAAGAAGCCGATAAACGTATATGTCTCCATGTCCAACATGCTGCTGAACTCCTGTCCACGCGTTTTGGTCAAGTGTTTGAACGAGTCAGTAGCAACGTTGGAAGGTAATATATGCAGGGGCGTAGGAAGCGGGGGGGCACGGGGGGCACGTGCCCCCCCAAATTTTTTTAAAGGACTAAAAGTGCCCTTTTTTGTGATAAAAAGTGCCCTTTTTGTGTTGAAAAGTGCCCTTTTTTGTGAGGAAAAGTGCCCCTTTTGTAGAAGCTAATGTCGCTGTAAATACTAAATTAAAACAATAGGTGCCGTTTTTGTGTGGAAATTTACAAATTTTTTTTAAAAAATTAGGTCACAAACATAAATTTCGGTATGATACGACGGAAAATTTTCCTCAGGAGAAATTTCTCCCCCCCCCCGTCGACAACATTTCCGGGAAAAATTTTTTAGGTGCCCTTTCCGATAGTAATGTGCCCCTACAAGCCGGTGCCCCCCCAAACTCCAGGTGCTTCCTACGCCCCTGAATATATGTAAAGCATTTGGTCTTAAATGAGTATATAGCCCCTACTTTTGAAACATAGCAATTCCTTTATATTTGTGGGCAAAGTCCCCATGCATTTGTGAGCGTTACCATAATTTATTTTTCACCAAAAAGACCACACAAGCCGAAGACTCTTTTATGGCAAGAGCTACCGTAAAATTTCAACATTTCGCAAAATGTCATCACAGTTAAGGTATGTGTAAGTTGCTAAAATATTTTATTTATTTATTTATTTATTTAATTTACCCAAAAACAGGAAGGGCGCACCCACAGAGCCGAAGCTCCAATAACGGGTTCCCCGCGTGAGTTGTAAAATACATAGAAATATTGTATACAAAGAGTTAAACACTAAATAGTGCATCACAACAAAAAACAACAAAAAGTCATCACATAATATAAAGAAAGGGCACTAGCAGCACAAAGTGTCCCTGAGTGAATCCAAAGGACGGGCTTTGTGACATTTGACACAAACAGTCTTGTATGTGTGCGGCAATTCTGGGTTATAAACAATAGAAGTTAATAAAAAATAGTAATTAAATAGACAACGTTTAAACGAAGACAATAAAGTTAAGTTTCTTAAAGATATTGGTAGAGTGTTCCACGTTCTGCATGCTCTGATATAAAAACTGTTTTGAAAGGTTACTGTTTTTGATTTGGTAATCTGAAGAAGGAGTCCAACTAATACTATCTTTGATAATATTATCAACTAAAAAATACTATCTTTGTTGCTGCCAAAATAAATAGCATGCATGCATCAACAGATAGCAAGCGTTATATGACACTTTACTCTTTATATTATATATTCTGGAGACAATATACTCAGGAAAAGCAGTAAAACATTTAAATTTCAGGGTAATGTGACTGCGCATGCGCACTACTGTTTTTCTGAAATATCCTTAATTTCATGACAATGCAACATATAATATTGTTGAAAAACTTTTTCAAGCCTTCTCTTGCGTGTACTTTTGCTAAGCGTGTTCATTTGTTCACAGATGTGATGACTAAATGAGATAATTTTCCTCAAGGTGCATAAGGAATGTCGGCCATTTTGAAGGCCGAAATAGGCACTTTCCCCTGCTCAACTTTTGGGCAGTCCTTCCATTCCATATTCCCCATATCCTAATGAGTATCTGTGCCAAGTTTCAGAATGTGATCACAATTTGAACGATTTGCCTAAAATTGATGTCTTAGCAGCCCTACTAAAATAAGTTGTTAGATGCAAATATTTTACTGGGTTACAACGTGCAGATGGGATGAGGTTTAACTATATAATAATAAAAAGGTTTTAATGACGTGTCTGTGATTAGTTTCTACCAGTAATGGTTCTACCGTCGTTTTCATCTAGCATCTTTCATAAAACTTTCATTTTTGTCATTAACATTTTGTCAAATTTCAATCTGATAAGCTTAACTATTTAACTTTAAGGGGCCGATTACATGGAGCATTTTCAACCCCGGGGTTGAACTCAGCCCTGTTTACTGGGTTGAAATTTCAGCCCTGTCTGTAATACAAAACTCTATCAAAATCAAACGTGCGATTACATGACAAAATTTTCAACCCAGGGCTGAGTTCAACCCCGGGGTTGAAAGTTCTCCATGAAATCGGCCCCTAAATATGAACTAATTAAACTTTAAAGGCCATGTAAAGTCCGTAATGTAAACAAACACTTTGTTGTATAGTTGTAAAATATGATTAGATATATATTATACTGAATTTTTAACACTCCTCTGGTTCGCTATGCTTGTAAATGAATACAGACTAGAGATTCAATTCAAGAAAGTTCGGAACGGGCGAAATATTAATAACATTCCAACATAAATAAGGCGAAAAGGTACCATTACAGTAATCTTAACCCCAATGATAAATCAAATATTAAAGCTAATATTAACCCTAAACTTAACCCTTAATCCTATAAACCTAATCTAGCTCACCTCAATCCTAATCACAACTTTATGCATGCTAATGTTGTGTACATATGTCATTTTGGGATATTAGAGTCGAGAGGTAGGTAGGGATAGCATCCGATTTTGTTTGGCAATTTTTATCGTATCTTTGTCAGTAAACGTCTTCAAATCGATTTTGAAACAAATGTAAGCGATAAAAGTTTCATTAAATTAAGGAACAACGTTTCGAAGCCATCAGAACATTTTCAATTTTTATCGATGATCATGCATATAGTCAAAAATACAGACATCAGTGAAAATTACTAAATAAAATGACACAATTCGTAGCATTTGCATGACCGTTATCTCAAGGCACAAGCCTTTCCACCTAGAAAAATTGACAAGTTGCTATTCATTTGATTACTTTTCATTTCTCAAACTCAATAATTCATGAACCAAAACAAAAGAAATCAATCTTTAAATGTTTTGAAACTAGAGGAAAACGTCCTGCAGGACACTTTCTAAAGTACTGGTATTTTGAATTCAGAATTTACATAAATACTAGTACAGTAGTATACTTTGTTGAACGTTTGAGAAATGAGAAGTCAGTTCAAATACTCGACTTCGCTGACTTTACCGGGATTTCAAAAAAGTACGCATGCATTAATAAGGCTCGCCTTTTCAAAACACTCTCGAACTTTGAAATCCCGTTAACGTCCTCTGTCTCGTGTTTGAAAACTATTACATAAAACACTATAGCTCAAAGGCTTGGTATGTAATACAATAGCTAATTTTACAGTAGAAGTATTTACACCACCGTCAAGTATTTACATTATTATTTAAAATGAATAAATTCCAGTATTGGCATTGTTCATTCCAGAGAATTGCGGGAAATGTTTCTCGTGTTGTTCAACGTTAACTTCTCTTAACTGATCGCTTTGAAGTGACGATACGCCTACAGAAATAGGAGAAAATCGTTCATGAAGATTGAACTGCCTTTGCAAGTGACAGTGTAGGTAGTGCCAATAATATAGACAAGCTTTCGTTGGGGATGGAACTACCTAAAAATAAGGAGAATTTTGACGTTTCGAGCGAAGGCCCTTCGTCTGGAGTTACTACATTATATTTTTCAGGTAGTTACATCCACACCTACGAAAGCTTATTACATGGGAAGTGTTTCTCGGTTGTGACTAGCCTGTGTTCCAGTCCACTACACCGTTGTGTGTGTCTGCCTCCTCCGCAGGCCCTCGTTGTGTCATGGGAAGGTCACGATTTCGAGAGGGCCTGCGGAATCTTGTAAAATGAATAAATGTTGTTCTAAACCTGCTTCGTTAAAGAAGGCAGTTTTATTCGTGCAGCGTTGGTGTGGACAACAAACCTTATCGTTAAAAAATGCTTCCTTCCGCGTCCTTAGAGTCGCCATTTTAATTTACAGGTTTCACGCCGCTTTTTTATAGCATGTTTATTCAAGATAATGTATAAATTTACTTGCTGACGTGACGCCGGCGCCATTTTTTTACAAGATTCCGCAGGCCCTCGCCAGATTGTGTGTGACCTTCCCATGACGCAACGAGGTCCTGCGGAAGAGGCAGTGTGTGTGTGTAGTCACAGAGAAGAGATATACAGAGAGGAAACTGACACTCGATAACCTGAATTTTTGTGTCACGCGTTCCACGCACCACGCAAAATCGTCCAGCAGTGCCGTCGCTGAAATTTCATAGCAAAAGATTAGGGAAAACGCCGTTCGAAAGGTGAAAATCGCTTTTTTTTAAAAAAAAATGAGATACCCATGGAAATTTTGTCCAATAAATTATTGTAGAATAACGGTAAGCGATAATTTTTATTGATTTCATAACATTTTATTTTGCAAAAGTTTGTTTTTTTCCCTATTTACTCCTTATTAAAATCGTGAAAAGCACTGGCTGGGAATTTCAGATGCTCATGTATAAAAAACAAAGCAGCGAATGATATAAATGCCTCAAAATATAACTCTTGCATAAAAAACATGAATACTTCTATAATATGTATAGTTTTTTCCTCTGCATGGGCAAAATTTAATAAAATAGTGAACCTCTCTGTATATCTCTTCTCTGTGGTGTAGTGGACTGGAACACAGGCTAGGTTGTGACTCAATACGTGATATACACGCTTTCTTTATAAAACCATCATTTCATGCCCCTTCCAATCTCATATGTATAGTACCATAGATGATAAAATACATGGATAGGAAACTAGCTGACGTGACCTAATATTTTCAATGGGATGATGGCGTTGAAACCTAGTTGTAAACCAAATTCTCAAAAACGGCATGTTTAGCGATAATACAGCTAAACATTTTAGTCAAAGAGCAAATAAATATAACTAGGCCATTCTACGATGAAATCTCTAAGTATTCCCGGTCAATTTTAGCAAATATTTCAAGCACTAAACAGTGAAAAATGCATCGCAAATTTCGTAAAAATTGGCGACGCCAATTTCGTAGCTACAAATGTAAAAAAATACAAAACAAAGACGAAAAACATTTACCTTGAATACTTTGTCGTGGCTTAGGCATGTTTTTAAAACAATTAGACCAGTTTATGCTTCAATATTACTCTTTTAAAGCGGAAAATATAGCGAAACAACAAAAATGCTGAGAACTTTGGCAATACACGTGGCGTCACAGATTGCAACTAGGTTTAGGCTGACGTCAGGAAGTTTTCTATTCAGTTATTTTACAATCCATGAGAGTACAGTGTTCTTATACTATCATCAACTAAACTGGTCCTACATTGTCCTTCATTATACAAAACACCAGATTTAGTGATCATGGTTGCTAAATATACCGACCTTCAGTTTCTGCAGTCGTTAGTTGTAATCTGTCAAAATTCTGAGTAGTTTCATCTGTAACGTTAGTTAGGTAACTTTGTGCAGTGTCGGAGGCCGGTAGTTTCCGTATGCTTCGTTCCCCCAGTGATGGTTTTATACCGTACCGTTCTAAATAATTGAATATACGATCGATTAAAATCATACATTGACAATAACGCGTTATTTTGGTACTTTATGTCATGTCTCATCGCTTCAATCAAAAGATATGTATATACATAAAAAATGTTTCAATGCATTTTTTCTGGATACTGTACAACCAAAATTATTACAGACAAAACATACCAGGATCACCGATTCGTTCTTGTTTACGACGTTCAACATGTTTGCTGATAATCAGTTCAGCCTATAAATATAACCGAATAATAAAACCGATATAATTGCTGGGATGAGATTGGAGGTAATTAACGGGGTACAATATAAATATGTGATAACTAAACTTATAACCATGAATCCCATCATAACCTATACTTATCACATCGATCGGTGTACATTATACTACTGAGGTCATAATGCAACTTGCATGTACATTTAGGTATAAATTAGACCTCGTTAAAACATGGTTAATAGACTGAGATTAAAATGAAACCATGTCGATTGTCGTATACAGTACACCATGACGAAACTAACTAACTAAAGTCGTGTTTACACTACAAGCCTTTTCTTTTACTTGGCCAGGCCAAGGTAAATGTGGAGCGTTTACACCATTACACTATTTTTTTAAGACAGGCTCACTTTGGCCTAGAATTTTGTTATTAGTTTTGTGTATTTTTATGTGTTGTGACGTTGTCCGCTGGTTGTCCGCCAATCTCTCACTGTGGACACACGTTGCCATGAAAATAAGGCCCAGGCCAGGGCCGAAAGTGTTTACATTTCCACAAGCCTAGGCCAGGCCTAGGCCATCGGTTGTAGTGAGCCCAGATTTCCTGGCCTAGATCAAGCCAAGGCTAGGCCAAAGTCTGTTTACACTGTCAAAATGTAGGCCAAGGCTGCTAGTGTAAACACGACTTAAGTCATCATGTCATACAAATTTCACCATAATTCGACTACGTCATAATGAGATCACAACTAGATTACTGTAATATGTAATGAGACTATCACTGTATGTAAATTTTTACCTTTTGGGTACACGTAATTTTGTCTGGTTCAGTACAAAGTTCAGAGTTAGAAATGTTATTCTTTATTGACTAAAGAAAAATATATTAAATGATGTAATACTTATAGGCCCTAATTAGTTATTATAATACTTAAACTGAATCTATGGTAATTGCCATCACATCATCACTAATCAGAATACTAAATTGCATATGGTAAATTATACTGTTCCAAAAGCATCAAATGATATGAAAGGCTTGAAAGCACTACTTTTACGAATCAAGCAAGGCTGGACTTTGGTGCAAAAAAGGGGTGGAAAAAAAAGGTGGAAAAAACTTTAAGGGAGGTGTAGCGGTCTAGCTCACGACCCCCATGGAAAGTTAGTGCTTAGAACGGGTCAAAGTCAACGACGTGACGCATGCATATAGTGTGCATATGTATCAGTGTATTAATGAATTATGACTGTATACAACTCATCCAATTTTGCCTTCATTACAATTACTACAAAGTTTATTTCAAAACATTGCATTAAAAGGGTACTTGACATAGAAATGAATGGCTATTACTGTTTCAATTTTACAAAAAAAACTTTCTTATGAAGTGTAGACCCTAAGCAACCAAAAAAGGTCAAATTTTCACTTTGATCTATCATTGAAACTTTCCCAAGGGAAGGTGCATGACTTTTCAGGGGAGGTGCAAAAATTCTCAGGGGAGGTGCAAAACGATCTCAGGGGAGGTGCGCACCTCCCCTCAAAATCCGGCCATGGAATCAAGATACTGAATGTCAGGTACATAGTTATCTTAAGATAAATATTAATGCCCTGCAGCATAAAATACGTAAAAGAGCCATAACAAAAATATAGTTTAAAATATTTATTAGAAAGCTAACGTTTCGTCTTTAACTTAAGACATCTTCAGAGCAATGACATACAAAGCGGAAAACACAGAAATATGAATAAATTACAACTATTTACAAGATATTATATT
>CACRXK020003996.1:0-32493 GCA_902702795.2 Paramuricea clavata
GGGGCATTTGTCTGGTACGGTATTCAAAGCCAATCCCCACCTATATCCCGGGGTGGGGGTGGGGGGTCGGGGTTTACTTTGACTGGTGAATAACATCGATAAAAGCTGTGATTATATCTTATAAATTTTATGGCCTTGATGCTGTCTTTTCAAATATTTTCTTAAGATATGTGTTCTTCTTGCAAAGAATTATGGTAAAGTCAACATGCCCCCAACATTACGGTCGATTTACACTTTCTTCTGTAGAGGCTATGTGTTTTAATTTGGTTTTTTTCGAAGTTTGCAGGCAGAATAGTTGAGAGGCAGAGCGTGGGACTTGAAAAAATCCAAAACAAAACACAAAGCCTCTACAGAGGAGAGTGGTCAATTTAAAAAGAGATATATTTAATAAATCTTAAAGTTTCTTCGCCAAACATACGTTTCATGGCCAAAGCTGAATTCAGAATTCTTCGTATCTTGCGGCACCATCTGTCGGTTGTGAGCAGTGCGGAAATGATGCGCAAGTCCACTTTCTTTAAAAAAACGAAAGTTTTCCAGGCATTCAGCCATCGGACAAACAACTTTATTCGTGAGATACGCCTCGTGAAACGGCCTTGAAAATATTTCGTCCCTTTCTCGCTCTTCGATAAACAGCGTCCGCCATTATAACGTCCGCCATCTTGAATTAGGATTTCCCAGTCGCTTCCCTCGCCGTCACATTCCCATCAATCAGCGCGCGTTGGGTAATTCAGCGCGCGTTAGGTAAGCGACTGGGGACGAGTCAGGTCTAGGGCGTTGCGTGCATTCCTACATGCTGCTAATTGGGGTTCGAATCCCGCAATGGTCAATGTTTTGTTTTTCGTTCTCATATTTTTTTCTTTAAGATTTTTCCTAAGATTGCCTTTACAATTATACAGGGGAGTTACTATTGTACGACTGTAAATTACTATTATTAAATTACCCCCTTCTTTCAAAATTCGATAACCTATTTTTTAATAATCGAGGCCATTTTGTAGTTCGCGCCAATTTCCATAATTGTGTTAATTATGCTAAATGTTGAGCCGCTGACATCATCTGATTTGATCGCGGACGGGGGTCACATAACGCCCGGGATAAATTTACTACCAACTCGCCATAGACCGATTCCGAAAATGGTTGTCGTTCTTTTTTGCCCCAAAATTAATTTGAACCCTGGCGCCTTATAAAATACTGCAAGATTATCAGTTTTTCGAAATATAAATACAGTACCAGTGCCCTCTTTGACAAACTAAATGTAAAAAAATACCTAAGTTTGTGGTAGATTTAGCAAACAAACTTGACTAGCCTCATTTTGGTACTGTTCGCACATTTCAAAGGGCTACAATTTGGCTTGCATGCATTGTTTTCAAAGTCTTACACTTTGCTTTAAATAACAGTTTCTGCTAAAAAATGTTTATTAGTATAGGTAATCATGCGATGGCGAGTACAATTAGGGATTAATAGTACGAGTGATGTTTGGAGATTTTGCCAAAATTGGACGAGCCGCCGTTACTATTAGCATGACAAAATTGGATACGTACTTCTCAATGTCAACATCGTATTCTCTCGCCAAAGCCCAGTCCTGCCAGACTTTCAACCAATTTTTTTTTTTTTTGTATTTTCATTTAGTTCTTTTGTTCAAGCAAAATTTGGTGCTTTTGTTCGTATTTTCATCTAGTTCCTTCACGGCAATTTCATTTCACGCTTGTGTTTAAAATACTTTTCCGCCATTTTGTTTGTTTTGGGAAAATCATTAATTGTACTGCAGTACAATTAATGAAATAATTGTACTCCTCTCAACCAATCAGCATCCAGTAATTTTGTCATGCTAATAATAAGCCTGGTAATACATAAAATATAAACTATATCCAGCTCGTTATTTTAACAAAACTTTTTACCTGTGTCTGCTAAGACGCGCAAATCAGGAAATTGACAAGTTATTGTTTTTTAGTCCAAACAATAACACATTTTACAAAGTTTATTCAGAAGTTCATCACCTGCCTTTCTATAATTTACATGACGAAAAGTCCGTACAGACGTGCAAGTTTTACTTCACAAGTTGTATTTGCTCGTGCTTGTGTACGGAAAATTCAAAAGAGCTTTGTTCAAGTGTACAAGGAATACTTAGCAAGTTTATACATGCCCATAGCATTATAAACTTTAGCCATGTGAAAGTGACAACCGCCCTTTTCATGAGCCTCACTACCCACTGAGTGCTCCTTCATCGGGAGGGCGAATGCCATGCGGCGACAATTATATTTGCAAATTCTGCTCTAGGAAGATGTAAAATGTCACATTGACTATAAGTGATTAAGCAAACTTTCTTTACCTTCGGAGTACCCTAATTAGCAGTTGACTCAGCCTACCCGCATGCGAAAGTAACCGGATGTTATATTACTATGCTATAAATGGTATTCGCGGGCACGAGAGAACGGGAAGCTAGAAATACCGCCTGCCCAAAAACTACACATTCTGAATTGTCCGGCAGCTGGGTGACGGAGCATTCTGATTGGTCAGAATGTTGATTTTGAATTTTTGATTGACAGCAGTAAAGAATTAGAATAATTAGTGTTAATATTATAAGTTACTGTTGCCGTATTTATATATACAACTAACGGTTAACGTTATTTTCCAACATTTGTTGCTTGATAGAGATGTGATACCGTGATAAAAGTGCAGATTTGAAGATACAGGCTCGTAAATGACACTCTAAGCACAGGCGGCCCAATCTTACCCTGTGTTATTAATTTATTACGTTATATCTTTATATAAATAGTATATTGAAAATCATTAGAAAATCCTGTGTTATTAATTTATTACGTTATAACTTTATATAATGGTATAATGAAAAGCACTTACATGTGTTTCTTGAAAGATTTTAACGAGTACCGGTCAAAATTGGCGTTGACAAGAGGTTAACGGCCATAGTTGGGGTTGACATGAGGATTAACAGCAGGAAATAATACAAGGCTGGTCACTTTGACCGTTAATTGGACTAATTGGGACAAACGCTGACAGAAATCAATCGAATAACGCGAACTTCGGCTGTCGCATCGTCGCCAAATTACATTACATCGGAAGAGCGATAATTTTTACATAATATACTTTTCTTTAACAGAATTTATCAATAATCTTCCTGCAGAAAATGCCAATTGAAACTTACAAATGTCTTCCGAGGTTCGTGACCGATCTGAATTCATTTGCCTTCAAATTTGAATTACACGCTGCATTGTCATTGGTCGGCTTTCAAAACAACAACACGACATTTGCAGAGGCCATTCGCTAACTCCCCAAACGTTCGCTCTCTTACAGGAAATGTCCTGTTGTTGTTTTGAAAGCCGACCAATGACAATGCAGCGTGTAATTCGAATTTGAAGGCCATTAATTCATACCGGTCATAAACCTCGGAAGATTAGACATTTGTAAGTTTCAATTCGGCATTTTCTGCAGGAAGATATTGTTCAATTCTGTTAAGGTGGCTCGATACAGAAATTTCCTAGTTCTTCGCGCGCGCGTACGCGCTTAAATATCACGCGGGACTTTTCACAACACTCGCGATATTCGCGGGCAGTTTAAATGCCGAGAAAAGTAAACATGGCGGAGTTAAATTGTGAAAACGATAAAAACAAGTGCGAAATGCGAGTTTCTGAAGGCAAAAATTCAAAAGGAAGATTTGTAAGTTCGGGAAAGTTCAAAGAAAATTTAGATAAGGTTGCAGTGATGCAAAAAGGAAAGATTTTAAACGAGCGAAAAAGGAAATTGGCGGTGTGCAACGACGAAAACGAGAGGGCAAGCGACGACGATACATCAAAGACAACGTTAAAGAGGCCGAAAAGGCAACAACAGGTAACAGTAAATTTTTTTCACAAAGTAAGTTTTCTTTTGTATTTTCACGTTATATTTTTCCAGTCTAAAATAAGTTATCATTGTTATGCTTTATAGACAACTAGCCGACTTGTCGGGTCGAGAGTAGTTGATATCGACACATTGAAAAAAGGACTGTCAAAATGTTTAGCTTGCGGTAAAGGTATGAACTTACAAGCTATAAATAAATCTTATATAATAAAAATACAATAACTAAAAAGACACTTCTTTCCTTTATTCTTTTACATTTTAAATTTACTCCTTTATATAACAAAGTTTTGGTGCAATTCTTAAAGATACTCTAATGATTTACATGTACAACAACAATATCAGTCTCTTCCTGCAGTGGCATAGCCAAGCTGATAAATGGGGGGAGGGGGGGCATATTCATATATCCATGTTTTGCATTATTAATTTATTTTGAAATTCATTGTTTTTAAGGTCTGTGAACATGAATATATGAATATGCTCCCCCCCCCCACAATTATCCAGCATGCTTTGGCACTGTCTTAAATATATGGGCAAATAATGTAATGAGACAATGTTAGTGGATGCTAAATAAACCATAGCACTTGCTCATTTACTGATTACAAAGTCTTGTCATTAACACCTTCCATAATAAACTAGGTCCAGTATCCTTGGATGACATCAAGCAAGAAAAACTGTATGGCCTAGGAAGTGTATTAATTTTTATGTATTCTGCCAAAACTGCTTTCAACTAAATGAAGTTTGTACATCATCTCGACATAAATCAGGGAAGCGTGGACCACCTTGTATGGATGCAAACAGCAGAGTGGTATTGGGAAGTTTACACACTGGGATGGGACACACACATGTCAATCACCTGCTTTCCACAATGAATATACCCACAATAAGCCATAAAGCATACAAAGCTCGTGAACGTGAAGTTGGTCATTGTGTTGAGACTGTTGCCCAAGAAAGCTGTAGCAAAATAACCTGTGAAGAAAAAACAAATAGCACATGTGTGACTCCAGATGGTTTTGTATAGAGATGGCTGCATCATATGATATGGGATGGCAGAAAAGAGGAAAGGGTCACAATTCCTCAACTGGGCATGGTGCTGCTATGGGCTTGGCAACTCATCCGAGAGTTCTCATAAAGCGCTCAGCTTCCCCGTTAGCTTTTGGCCAACATGGTGTAATCCGACGATGTTGGAGACCCAGATGCTCTGCGAATTTCTTGAATTCGAGACTAGTAAACGGAGGACCATTGTCGCTTTTTAAGACGTCAGGAATTCCTTGTCTGGAAAAGATTGCGTCCAACTTCGGTATCACTGCTCTAGCTGATGTGGAAGTCAAGATTTCAACCTCTGGAAAACGACTTTATTCGTCGATAACCACCATGATATATTCACCCGAAGGATAAGGTCCGGCAAAATCGATGCACACTTCTTTCCAAGGACCACTGGGCAATGGGGTCATCTTCAGAGGTTCTGAGCGTTTTGAGCTTTCGGGCGTTGAAACTTGGCAAGGATGGCAATTTCTTATCTTCTCTTCTGTAAGCTTGTCTATGCCAGGAAACCAGACTTTCTCCCTTAACAATCTTTTTGTTTTCACGACACCTTGATGCCCAATGTGTGCTAGATCCACAGCTTTATTTCTCAGCGTTGGTGGTATCACTATACAACTATATTGGATACTAATTAGAATATTAATAAGGTAACATGGAATATTAATGAGGACATTACAGTTATGTAAGCAGCACATTGGAAAGATTAAACATTGAACCAGGTAAATTTTGTGAGGACTATGTTGCCAAAATGGACAAAAAGTCAACTACTGCTAAAGCAAGAAAAGCAATGAAAGAAGTAAAATGTAGAAGAAATGAATTGAAAAATAAGAAAAGTGCAAAACTTGCAAAGAGCGAAATAAAGGAAGGGAAAACGTATGAGAGTAACATTGCACTAAACTTACAGTTGCCCAGCAATATGGCTAATTCTGATCCACTGCAAACCCTTGAGTCTATAACTAATGAACAACACCAGAGATATGAGAAACTAGTTCCGCAAGTCCGAATAAAACAAAATAATTGTATACAATATGATGAGTCAAAAACATACAAGTTTATTTTGTTCGATACCGAGACAACCACCATGGGAAAAGCAGCAGAAATTTGTCAATTGTCGGCGATAGATGATGTGGGACAAAATGAATTTTCATGTTACCTTATGCCTGAAAGTAATGTTAGCAAGCACGCTACAGAAATTAATAAACTAGAAATTTTTAAAGTAAACGGGGAAAGAGTACTCTATCACCAAGGCCAACCTGTGCAGAGTAGCAGTTTAAAGGAAGCCCAAGTGTCGTTCATCAATTATATAAACAAAGTCAGTACGAACGACAAAGAAATGAAAGAATGCATACCTGTTCTGGTAGGACACAATGCGATGACCTTTGATATCCCAATTCTTCTCCGTACTTCAATTCCACCGTTTATGACAAAACTGAAACGTTTGAATGTTCATTTTGGAGATAGTTTAATCTTAGCCAAGCAAATCTTGAAAGGGGAACGTCCTGCGCTTCGGTTGTCTGATAATACATTTTCCAAAGCCTCGTTGGGATGCCTACATTCGACCTTATTTGACCAGTCGTTTCCAGCACACGATGCCCTCGAAGACGTTAAAGCACTCCGAAGAATTCTTTTTGAGTCCAATTTGACATTGACCAGTGAAATTATCGTTTCAAAATCAAATGTCATGTCGTGTGAAAATGCGTTGGCTGTCGTCCAGCATATGGATCTGTCTTACGATCGATTCCAAAGGTTTATGGGCAATCTCCACAATCCCGACAAAAATAGAAGTGTTATTTCGAAGTCAATGGCCAATAAGATAGCAGAGAGTGGCATGACATTCACAGATCTGGTTGCATTATTCAGACAAGGTGGATGTGAAGGCATCATTGCTGTCCTTGGCTTGCCACCTACGACCATGCGAACTTCAAAACCACGGGTAACAAAAAATCGAAGAATTTTGAACGCTATATGTTCATATTTTGTCTCTTCAGTGTAATTTGTAGATCTTACTATAATTTTCCATCATATTACTCAAGTAAACGAGAATATTTTTTAAAAATAACGATTAAAGTTGTCAAATATTTGTCTTGTTTGTTGGTCTCGACATTTCGAATAATCCTTGCCACGCGCTGACGCGCGTGTGTTTTCTTGCGAGTAATTTGCTGACGTCATTATAATTTCAATATTTCCGGACAAAAAGCTTTGTATCTCATTATATCACCTGGTGACCTATGTTGAAAATTTGCGTATGGTTTTGTAACGCTAAAAAATTCATCGTACAAAAAATAAAATTTTTTATATTTTGCTAATTGTTAGCTTTTCGTCCAAGTAAAATAATGCACGAAAAAAAAATGGGGGTCAGCATGCTTTTTTTCCAACTATACGAGGCGATAGGCCATTTTGGAGTGAATTTCGTACACGTATGTCGTCATAGCAACGAACTATCTGTTACTATTTGAAAGTAGAGTTATCAAAATATATAAAAAAACCCAATAACTGCTGAACAAATCCTAAAAATGCGTAGTTTGAACATGTCAAAGTGCTAAACACCTGAATTTTCGAAAACTGTATCGAGCCACCTTAAAGAGAAGTATATTGTGTAAAAATTATCGCTCTTCCGATGTAACGTAATTTGGCGACGATGCGACAGCCGAAGTTCACGTTATTCGATTGATTTCTGTCAGCGTTTGTCCCAATTAGTCCAATTAACGGTCAAAGTGACCAGCCTTGTATTATTTCCTGCTGTTAATCCTCATGTCAACCCCAACTATGGCCGTTAACGTCTTGTCAACGCCAATATTGGTCGGTTCTCGTTAAAATCTTTCAGGAAACACATGTAAGTGCTTTTCATTATACTATTATATAAAGATATAACGTAATAAATTAATAACACAGGATTTTCTAATGATTTTCAATATACTATTTATATAAAGATATATAACGTAATAAATTAATAACACAGGGTAAGATTGGGCCGCCTTTGCTCTAAGTATTGTTTTTGATAGCGATTGGAACAAAACTATCACAAAGAAGTTATGTCCGAAGGGGCCGAAGTTATGTTCGGCGAAAGGTATGGATAGTCTATATTTTTGTTCAGACAATTGCGTAATTTAAAAATATACGAACTCGCTTAACTTTCAAAGCTCATAAATCGCAATAATGTTGACATCGACTAAAACTATCGCTATGAATGAGGACATATTGTTACACTGAATCGAACGTGGTATTTTTGTCTTCATAGCAGTGAATGAACCGAATATATAAAACGAATTAAGAATTCATGCGATTTCATTGGTCGAGAGCCATGATCTATTAGAGGGCAGACGTACGGAATTACGTCATTAGTTTTTAAAATGTCGAAAATATTTGAAATTAAATCTATAAACATCAATAAATACCTTCGATAAATGTGCAAAAATCACTCGAAAAGCTAGCAACTCGGCAAATCTCAATTCAGTCATTCAGCTGCGACTTCAAATTCAATCTGATCTTCGAAAACAAATACTATTTGACCCTGTCGATGTCACCTTTTTCAGCTGGTTTCTTTACTTCGTGCAACATGGGCAATCACCATGGTCGCTCAGAACTAAACAATTGCCTTTTTACCACGCGTTTTTATTTCTTTAATTAAAACGATGTTTTTTCACTGTTTTGATAAATTTTTAGTTTTTCCTTATTTATCACCGTCTAGCGCATTCTAAGCTTGGCAAATCAGAATTCAGCACGCGACTTAAGCGAGCCAATAGCATTTCGTTATTTGTATAGATTATGAACGCGGGATAAAATAAACTGTTTACCTGTTTAATTCGGGAATTTTTTCAATTTTATTATATAAAACATATAGATTACATTTTCCCGTTGTCTGTTCAGTTATAGATAAATTTTGTTCGTACCACATATGACGTCAAACTGTGTATCTATATATAACTGAACAAATAACGGTTAAATGTAATCTATTTGTTAAATATACATGGAACACATATAAAGTTTTTATTTAACAGTACATTGTGTTTGTAATTATAATTACTTGTGTCGAAGGTAAGAAATGAAGTGAACAAGGCCATATTTGCTGAAAGTTTGTTGCAGTGAGTATCTCCCATTTGTTTTTCATGCTTCACACTGTGTATCTTTGAAACTAAAAAAAACTATCAGAAACTAATTATAGGCAAGGATATACTTACTAGCTCATTACTCCATTTTACCAGGTACATAACATGCAATACATCAACCTCGCCCCCTCTCCTGCAGCATGTTTGGGAAGGGGGAAGAAGGAATGGAGGTACTGTAATTTCTATATTTAGCCCCCCTCTCTTTTAAGCCCCTCTCCAATGCCCCCCCTTTGGTTACAAAAATAAATAAGCTTCCCCCCCCTTTAACCATCCAGCCCCCATTCAATTCATTCTTAAAATCATAAATTATATTGCATTTCTGCAGTATTTTAATAAAATATAATACAACGGTAACTCTGAATATGGATATTTTTAATGGTAACCAGACTTACTGCATATATTTAGAAAACGCGCCTCCTCTATAAAGCCCCCTCTCCATTAAGCCTTCCTCAATGATGCTTGGGAAAAAATAGCACCCAGGAGGCTTGATACAGAAATTAAAGTAGTTATTTGATTGAAAGTAAACTGTAGCTATTTCAATCCTATACTGTATCTCCTTTTATATATAATTGCTAATATATTCACATAGAATAATAGTTTGGAAATGGATTCAATGCTTGTACACGCCGGGTCAGCTGTTCTCACGAAACGTTCATCTAATGTAAACTTTTTCAATATATTTCGGATGGACATGAAACTTGCTACATCAATATAACTTTCCATTCCGATAACAATCATATGTTTTTTATTTTTGAGATTTAACGGGTTTTCGCGGGAAAATGACGTCACGAAACCTCCATTAAAAATTTACTTTCAATATCTTAATAGTTTTGTCGCAGAATTTGGAAGAACATGTCATGAACAGTTCAAAACTGAAAACGGATTTTAAATATCTAAACCTAATCCAAAGTTATTTCACCATAAAAACCGTGAAAAATCTAAAAATAGCAACAACATGGTGGAAAATTCGATTCTAAACTCCCTGTATCTCGTGATTAGATTAAGATATTTAAAATCTGTTTTCAGTTTTGAACTCTTCATGACATCATGATCTTCCACATTCTGCTTAAAAACTATTACGATATTGAAAATAAATTTTAACTGGTGGTTTCGTGACGTCATTTTCCTGCCAAAAACCGTTAAATCTCAAAAATAAAAAAACATACGATTGTTCGGAATGGAAAGTTATATTGATGTAGCAAGTTTCATGTCCATCCGAAATATATTGAAAAAGTTTATATTAGATGAACGATTCGTGAGAACAGCTGACCCGGCGTGGTATATTTTTGGCAAATAAGCCTTGTACTGATCCACAAAGACCACAATGACTCTTATTGCTAACAACGTTGTTTCATATAGCAACAGGCAAGGAAACATCTGTATTTAAATTCACCACTTCTTTTTTATCCAGACACAAGTGTTTCATTAACTGCTACACCTTGATGCAAAAATTATTTCAGGTTTGGCTTAGTTACAGCCTTACATCATGATGCTGGCCGCGGCAACCATTTACAAAACAGGTCTATAACCAACTGTTTTACAACCTGAGGAACTTCTTTTAAATTAATTATTCTATGATTTATACAGATGCTACAAAAATCACCTCGCATCTTAAATTTATAGATAACTCCTTTTACAAAAGCACAAAGACTACGGGCTACAACATGTTGACCATAATGGATAATGTGTAGTTAAGTGACCTGTTAGCACACAAATGTCAAGTGAACATGAAACGGAAGACCTAACGTACTGTATTGTTTAAAGCTTTAACACAAGCAAAAGCTGCCACTCCAAAGTCCTGGTAACAATATATAAATTTAACAAAATTTATCCGCGAATAAATACGAAACCTGCACGCCGTCGTTTCCACATACAATATACTCATACTGTAGATCGATAATATACAATTCTTTTAATTATTCAATACAGTCGAACCTGTATTAAGCGGTCACCCTCGGGGATTTCGCAAGTGACCGTTTAATACAGGTTGACCACTTTTCACAGGTTATGTAGAAAATAACCTCACCGCTTAAATTGCTTGAATAATACATAAACAGAACTTAAACAGAACTTAAAGACTTTGACATGTTGCCGAATAAAGATTTTACGGTGGCCCAGAAGTGCAACACCGAATATTAATGAAACATCAAATTCAAATTACAAACATCAAATTCAAATTCGTCACATCAAATTTAAATTCATCACATCAAATTCAAATTCGTCACATCAAATTTATATTCATCACATCAAATTCAAATTCATCACATCAAATTCAAATTCATCAAATTCAAATTCATCACATCAAATTCAAATTCATCACATCAAATTCAAATTCGTCACATCAAATGCATGGTCAGCGGTATTTCATAGAACTACTTTGCTACTTCATATAATAACCAATTTGCGGTAATAACACATGGCGAATTGTGATACTTGCGAACGAGAAGTTGCACTCGATGATAACTTTTGTTGCTCATGTGGCACCGAACTTTGTCATGAGACGATTGCTATAAAATATTATTTTAAACAAGGTTACGAATATAACACAATCGTAGAATTTTTGTGCAAATTTCATGGTATTTCCATGTGTGTAAGGACACTAAAGAACCGGTTAAAAATGCTTGGTCTCGGTAGAAAATCGATGGATTTCAATGAACAAGAAGTACGGGAGAGAATAATGCGAGAAATAGACGGCCCAGGTAGTATGTCTGGTTATCGCTCCATGTTGCATACTCTTCAACGGGAAGGATATATGGTACCTAGACAAACGCTTGAAGATTTATTGAAGGAATTAGATCCGTAAGGTTGCAAAATAAGATGGACCAAACGGCTGAGAAGAAGGGTTTATGTAAACCCAGGGCCAAATTATTGTTGGCATTTGGACGGCTATGACAAACTTAAACCATATGGGTTTCCCATTCATGGGTGTATTGATGGTTTTAGCCGCAAGATCCTATGGTTGCAGTTATCAAGATCCAACAACAACCCGCAAGTTATATTAAGATTACTTCTGAATGCTGTGGATGCATGTGGTGGATGCCCCAGAAAATTGAGATCTGATTGTGGAACAGAAAATGGACTGGCTGCAGCTACACAGTGCTATTTTACAAATAATGAACAAGCCCATATATATGGTACATCTCCGCATAATCAGAGAATTGAAGGGTGGTGGTCGTATTTCAGGAGGAGCAGAGCCAATTGGTGGATAAATTTTTTTAAAGACTTGATGGAACGAGAAGTTTTTACCACAGGAAATGATCTGGAAATGAGTTCGGTGCCACATGAGCAACAAAAGTTATCATCGAGTGCAACTTCTCGTTCGCAAGTATCACAATTCGCCATGTTTTAACAGTTATTACCGCAAATTGGTTATTATATGAAGTAGCAAAGTAGTTCTATGAAATACCGCTGACCATGCATTTGATGTGACGAATTTGAATTTGATGTGATGTATTTGAATTTGATGTGACGAATTTGAATTTGATGTGACGAATTTGAATTTGATGTTTCATTAATATTCGGTGTTGCACTTCTGGGCCACCGTAAGATTTAATTATATAATGTTTGATCTAGTTACTTTCCACTGACCGTTTAAGGTGGCTCGATAAAGTTATCGCAAAAACCGTGCTCAAGAATCGCGAACTCAAAACCGGGTGACCATTTTTACGCGCAAGTCGCGAAAACTGATTAATTTAACAAAATGAAAGAATTTCCAAAATGACCTGACGTGAGCAGTTGTTCGCGCCATCTCACGTCATTGCGCATGTTCTATAGCGTTTTATGTCAATTGCTGACGTCATTAGAATTTTCCATTTTAGAAAAACAATGCGCTACATGTATATCTCTTTATTTTGTCTGGTGACCTATGTTAAAATTTTGCATGCTGTATTGCACCGCTAAAAACTTTCATGATACAAAAAATTAAAAAATTCTGTAATGTCAAACAAATTTTACCGAAGAATATGACATTTACGCACTTTCCAAAAAAATGGCATTACAGAATTTTTTTATATTTTGTTAATTGTTAGCTTTTTGTCCAAGTAAAATAATGCAGGAAAAAATTGGGGGTCACCATGCTTCTTTTCCAACTATATGAGACGATAGACCATTTTGGAGTGAATTTCGTGCACGTATGTCGTCATAGCAACGAACTATCTGTTACTAAAACTAATATAATTTGAAAGTAGAGTTATCAAAATATATAAAAACCCCAATATCTGCTGAATAAATCCTAAAAATGCGTAGTTTGAACATGTCAAAGTGTTGAACACCTGAATATTTGACAACTGTATCGAGCCACCTTAATAAACTTTAAAAACAGTGAAAAAATAAGTTTGGAACCGTGGAAAAGGTGACAACGTCCGCTTAATACAGGTGACCGTTCAATAAAGGTCACTTAAGTAGTATTTATATTATGAAATTTTCGGGACTTTGCCACATGACCACTTAACAAAGGGTGACCGCTTAATTCGGTACCACTTGATACAAGTCGACTGTACTTCCAAAGATTTTTGAGGGAGATTAAATATTCCACATTTACACTTCACAACCTTTACCTTTAATACTATCGCATGCAACCTGCTTTCAACTTGAGTTCTACTGTTTAAATCAAGCACACAACTCACATACGTTGTCGTAGGTGAGTCGTTGGCTGGACAGATTATAACTCAAGTTGTAAGCAGGTCGCATGCGACAGTTTTAGGCAACATTTGTGTAGTAATGTATTTGAAAGTAATATTCCTCGCCACGCAATGACACCGGTTTTTAACTCTAGTCATAGTCTGTCCTCATGGTCTGTTTGGATGCTGACAATACATACAGTACATACATTATTATATTTATATATATATATATATATATATATATATATATATATATATATATATATATATATATATATATATATACATATATATATACATATACATACATACATACATACATACATATATATATATACATACATACATACATACATATATATACACATATACACATATATACATATATATATACATATACACACATACATACATACATACATACATACATACATACACATACATACATACACATACATACATACATACATACATACACATACATACATACACATACATACATACACATACATACATACATACATACATACATACATACATACATACATACATACATACATACATACATACATACATACATACATACATACATACATACATACATACATACATACATACATACATACATTATGCTGCAGTTCACTTTCAGTGACTGATTACATTGAGTTACATACACTTACCTATATATAAATATTACCTATACTTATATAGCTTAGACTATTTATCTGTACAACAATTGTGATATTACTTTCCTAACCATGTTTATTTGTAACCAACCCTGTAAACTTTCCTTACGCAATTTCCACATTATCCACGTTGATCACAGGAATTAGCCCAGGCTCTCATTGTAGCCCGCATCTAGCCTTTGCCCGCGCCAGGCCTAACCCTCCTTCAAGTAAGGAGTGTGCCGAATTATAATTTTATGAACTGAAAACTTTATTAGCGTTGCAGTGCGTTTGACGAAATTGAAATTAGCTGGGGGGAAATGGTATAAAAACTGTTTACGACCGTCATAGCTTTTGAACGTCAATTTCTGCCATCTTGGCTACAAGGTTCTCATAGGCCGAATGACTGAAATTCTAGCTCCAGATATATATAGAGTTAACTTGGTAATGGTGCGGCTATACAAGCAGAGCCTGGGCTTTCTGTGGGTTGGTGACTGGCGAATATTTTTTCTATTTTGCAAAATTGAGAACATTTTCCGTGTTTCTATACCAGTTATAAGAACACGCGTGGGAGTTTGGGAGAACAGAAAACAAACAGTGTACATTTTTTTTTAAATGAATAATTTGAAGGATTTAGATCCGTATTTTTGTACAAATATTATTTGTTGAAAAACAAAAAGCATTTTGCTTACGTAAAACAACATTTTTTTACAAAGGTTACACAACTGCCGTTGCTAGGACAACAATGACGTTTCAATAAGGGACATTGATGACCACCAAATTTTATTTCATAAAATGATTTCTCTTTGTTACTCAACTATTTTGACAATTATTAAAAATTCTGTCCTGTCGAAAATGTTTCAAATTACATTAATTTTTTTGAATTATGAAGATAATTGTATTTTGATATTTTCTGTGTTGGTGTAATGTACTCAGGTGAGATCCACCGTGGCCAGGCATATTTTTCAAGCTTGCCCGGTGTGGATATACACTCAGAGTAGCATCACACAAGCATAATTGTATTTACCAAACAAACCATTTTTTTTAAATAAAATTTGCGGGTTACCGATATATATATCTTTTTCGAGTTAAATTACTCTGAAGTCAAAATATCCGCCATTTTGAGACCTCATTGTTGCCATAGCAACGGTAATTGTAACTATTGTGCAAAAATTCAAACTCTTGAGGGTAACTCAACAAGTAATAATTGTCCAAGATACGGATCTAAATCGTAAATTTTTCGTTTTTGAAAGACTGCATGTGTCAAGTATAAAATTGTTTTGATTACGTTTTAAAATGAGCTGCGAGAGGGGAAATTTCCCGTGGTTTCAAACCGTAATAGAAACACGTTTTTCGACCAATCAACTCTCACGTGCTGTTAATGTTATATTAAAATCCAGCTTCAAAGGGGAGTTCATTTTATCGCAGTCCAATTGCTGTTCCATTTGCCTCAACCCAACGATCACTGGATGTATAACAACCACCTCCTCCATAATGCACCTCAGTTAGGTAGAAGAAATTACTAGGTATTTTTTCTGTTAAAGCCATTCCAGTTTTCCTCCAATCTACTGCGACCCCTTGTGTTTCGTACACTAGGTTAGGGTGATACGTACTCGAATTCTCTTCGCGATGGTTGGGAAAGAATGCAAAGTAACTTCTGATTGGAAAAGAGCGATAACTATAATTCACTTCCCTATTGTTGGACAGGAATCCGTTAATGTGAATTGATGTGCTCAGATAAAGATAGTCTTTCATGAACGAATTTTTAGGGCTGTTGTAATCATGTATACCAGGCCCTAATAAAAAAAATAAGATTACTATAAGCCGAACGTAGAAGCTTGTGAATAATCGCAATTTCTACCAATTCGCAATGATTTAAAATCCCAAATTCGCGTTCGCCATATGCCAATATCACTAGTAGCCTGCACGGCAGACGGTTCCTCAAATCGGGCAAGCCTGGGAAAAAAACCGCCTGCTGTGTTTGGCAGTGTAATCGAATTCCCCGTCCACCAGTGGACGGGAATTGATGATTGGCTGCGAGTCTGAGCCGCTGTCTATACGCGTGTGAATAAAGTGAATACGCTTTTAATATGTCACGGCATAGCATTAATTCGCTTAGCTGTTGTATTAATTCGGAACGCTTCTCGAAAGTCGAAACGCGAACTGATTGTGAAATCTCAAACGCGAGCAAGAGATACCAGTTAAAGATTTACTCCTTCAAAAGAATGTTTTGGCCGTTATTGCAACGCCAACGGGTTTAACAGGACTACTACACCTACTACACCAACACAATTCGGCTTATATTGATCGGTCGAGGTTTTACCACTGTCGTAATCGTTTCTTTTGCTTGCCATAAATATAAAATTCTCCGACGATATTTAAGATATTTTCTGTAAAAAGATTACCGGGTAAAATCCAGCCTGCCTGCGTAGCAAAACTCGCGTGCTATCCTGTCCCCCCGTCCCCTTATAAACATGTTCCTCGGTGTATCCCTCACAACCATTACTATGGCATCACCATCATCTTTTATTCTATTTAATCCCACGAAACTCGATCGTTTTGTCGTCACCAACTACAAATAACAGTTCACCATCTGCAATATTATCACTATCATAACTGAATCCCTATTACATTTATACCCATAACAATGTTTAGTTTGACAATTATTATAATAACACTTGAATGTAGCGATTTCAATATAATATTCTTCCAAATATTCTTTCTTATAGAATTGTTCCAAAGTCGCAATAATTCTCATCAATCCCCACCACTATAATCACTGCCATAACACTAATTCCATGCATGGTAATTTTCAACCATCCACAATTCTTATACCATAAAAACGGGCGCAATGTAAACTACTGGGAAACCAGTAATTTGTTAACAACCCCGAGTAAAGTGTTTATTATTATTTTTATTATCAACACTGATCTGTCGTTGGTAAATCTCACAAATCTAATCATGTGACCGAGATTGAACTCGAGGGCGAAAATACTGTTGATGGCAGTGAGATAGTGAAGCGTTCAATGATTATTTTATAACTATTGGGCCAAAATTGGCTTCTGAGTCAACCTCAAATTCGAGTAACGATGTACATAAATAATAAATTAAATTACCCGTTTTTCGCGTTTTTCAGTTTTGAGAACGTCTTGTTAATAACGTTCTGCTAACTCTGAGACATTTACAAATTTCAAAATGGCCAGCGTGATTAAATAATTTTTTAAGTAAGTAAGTAAGTAAGTAAGAATCTTACAAATCGGGCAAGCCTGGGAAATACCGCCTGCTGTGTTTGGCAGTGTAATCGAATTCCCCGTCCACCAGTGGACGGGAATTGATGATTGGCTGCGAGTCTTAAGAGCGGTTGTCTGTAATAGTCAGGTAAGACGTGTAAAATGAGAAAATTCAAAATCCTTCAAACTTTGTCAGAATGTAGGCCTATATAAAGTATTGATGTTGTGAAAGTTTTATTTCGATTGGATAAATATTTAAGGAGAGAGACGTCGAAATTGGTTTTCCCAGGCCACTTTCGGTTTTCAGAGGTCATTTTACGGCACTACCAAAATCGCTCTATTTTGCACGATAATGGGAATATTTCACAAAATATATTTTGTTTTTATAAATTAGAGATATTTATTGATTAGCAGACGAAATTTAAAGACATTTCTGTGAAAAGTGAATATTTTACAGATTTCTTAATGTTTTTTTATTTTCGAACCTCTTTATTATAGACCATATTAGACAGCGAATATCTCCATTGTTACATCGATTCAGACAAAAAAATTATAACCAGGTCAAAGAAATATGTTTTCGCTTGATATTGATCAAATAAAATTTTTGGGCAACTCTGAATTGAATTTTTGACGAATTTTTTCGTTACCCCTATTTGACCCGAATAACCGTATGTTCGTATAATCAACGTCAAGTCATGTAGTTCAATAAATAACCAAAGAGATTGTGAAAAGCGTTTATTTTTTCAAGTAAACAAGCCTAGGCCTATAAAACTACCTTAGCTAAAGCTGTACGATTGTTTAAAAGCATTTAGGTCTATAAATCACACTGCCGGTTAACTGTCGCTTATTGTTCAGGTATTAAATGCCTATATATAATATAGCCGGCGCCGCTGATTTGGCAGATTTGTGTTTCAATTGTATTTTACCTGCTATATGGCTCGATATGTAGCAAGTTTATTTTGTGTTCTTCACGACTCGAGCTCGTCCTGCTTACAACTTTTCGTACATAAGTAGTGCACGCGCTTTTTGTCAGAAAACATTGGTCTGTTTACGCGTTGAAATTGTAATTCGTTACTTAATTTAATTAATATTAAAGCTGGATTCTTTCACCGTGATGTCATGCCAAAAGATGTCTTTTCTATTTTTAGAAAGAACCCTCTGCTGATTTGGTAATATTTATTACAGTTGTATATTTGATTTATATTTTGTTATTGCTCAATAACTTTGAATTTGTTCTGAGAAAACAGTCAAACTTCAGACCAAACGTCTACGCAATTATACTTATTTAGTAGTTTTATATAACTGGCCAGCACTTTTAAAACAGCAAGAATTAGATAAAGACAACGTGTACGGGTGAGTTATCCATGGAATAAATAGTTGGTTTACAAAATAAATTCCGTCTTTGTGGATAAAAATGAATTATAAATAATCTCTCCTGTATATGTTAAATGCTACATGTAGGGATTTCCCCCGCGGCGGTATATTCCTTCTTTTGTATGGCTGTTTGTGGTTACGCGTCTCTTGTCACTGGGTCATGTGGTGCAAGCAATTCTAATCCAGTCGATTCAGAATGCGTTCTTCTTAATGATTGTGATAAAGAAATCAAGGGACACTTGAGGTCGCACGACGTTTGGGATTCCAGTTTGAGAACAGAGTCTCGTCTTCTACTTGCACGAGCCGGTTAGTTCATTATTTTCTTTTTGACATTTGATCCAATTTCAATTACATTTATCCAACCATTTCTGGATGATACACCTACAACACAGGCAGTATAATCAGGCCAAAGAAAAGTCAAGAAAGGGGGGCCGAACTTCCCCAGAGGGGCCCCGGAATGCTGGAATTGCGAAACGTGTTAAATATTAAGGAATATTGTAAAAATTGAGGTCGAAAAAGGCCTGAAAAATATTTTCAACCCCCATTATCGCAAAAATAATTCTTGGAACGTTTTATTCCCAAAAAACGTCCCCCCCCCAATACCGTTTTACTGAAATATATATGCTTACCGGAAAATATTTTGAGGTCAGTAATACACTATTTGTAACAGGGATATTTGAAAATGCTGATAAGGAATTCAGTCTAACTATATGTCCTCGTCATCGTGAAATGTACGGAACTAGATGGCTCTGTAACAAGAAAACGTGTTCAGTTCCATTGGAGTGGTCGTCTCACAAAAAGACCAAACCCAAAGGAGACAGGGGCATCACCTTTGCACAGTCCAAACATCTGTACAATCTTACAAAGTTTCTTGTGCCCGTTGGGTCGCGTGAGTATTGCAAATTCTATACTACTTTCATTCCACATTCACGCATTTTACCTCGATGTATATTTTCATGGTTGACGGTTTTGAGTTAAAAAATAACGTATTTTAGCCCAGCTTAGGGCCTGTTTATATGGAAGCTGGCCTGGCCCGCTTAGCGAGACAGCCCGGTAAGCGGGATGAATTTCTCTTGCGTTTATATGAGAAAATTTCATCCCGCTTGCCGGAACAATTTTGTTACATTGATATTGTTTTGAAAGTTGTTAAAAATAGCTTGCGGCGGTACCTTTGAACTTTCATCCCGGCAACTCGGCTAGCCCGCTTGTGAGTGTTTATATGGAGAAATTTCCATCCCGGTAAGCGAGATCTCGCCTCTTTCAAGCGAGATCTCGGCAACCGGGCCAGCCCGCTTGTCCATATAAACGCACGATAATGTTTACTATAAAAATAACTACACAGCGAGATCTCGCTTACCGGGCTGTCTCGCGAAGCGGGCCAGCCCGGCTTCCATATAAACAGGCCCTTAGATGAAAAATAAAGGAAAATAATGGGGAATAATATTAGTTTTTTTTTCTTTTTTAAAGCAATTTGTAGGAGATGTCGTGAACAACTAAAACAAGAAGTGGAAGAACAAACCTCTTATGCGATAACTCCAGAACAAAAAGAGGAATCTTCAACGCCTTCATTGGCCCAAGCTTTAGAGATCCACAGCGTCATTGAGACTGTGCATTACGACAAGGTTATACATGTACAGAAATTGACTTATTTTTTAAATTAAGTGAGGGGAAAGAGAAGGGTGGCGGGCTGGGAAGGGGCTCCGTTAAGTTCCACTGCGTTAACCCCCCTCCTGTTCCCAGGGTTTTTTATTCAGGGACTTAATAATGCATAAGTAAACAAATTAAATGTATCAAATATGATTTATTTTTTATTATTGAAGGACCAAGTTGCGAAAACCAACGAGAGTGATGACTCTTTGGTAGACGCTATCGAGAAACTGACGGTGATGGACGATCCAACTATCATCATGTCTGAAAATGGCAGCTCAAGTACCGGGTCAAATGATACCGAGCAACACAGCGAAGCTAATCGCAGGAGAAAATTGAATGAGTTCCTCAGTGCTTGTGGAAAATCGCAGTCGATTGGAAAGCCAAAGAAACAATGGCAAAATATGAGCGTGCGAGCGAAAAAAATCCATGTCTCGAAAGCTGGAATTGCAATTACGTCAGCTCTTGAAGTAATTACACCTGATGACGCTGGCAATCTTTGGCAGGATGTCCAGGATTCCCACGTTGTTGACAAAGCTCTTGGAGTACAATCCCCATTTGACCATAAATACCTTGAAGCGTTGGCAGAAACGTACCAAAATGCCACAGGATGTAACACCAGAAAACAAGTACTTGCAATCATGGCCGATTTAGTCTCACTGAAAAAGATCCAAAAATACATTCCAGGACTAACATCACATCGCTTTGAAGCGGCCAGAAGGCACATTCTGCAGCACGGCCGCGGTGCTCCAGTACCGTTAAGCACTGAAGTTAGAGTTAGAATAGACGACACGCATTTAGACCACTTTCTGTCTTTCATAACCAGCCCTCATGTAGTCCAAGACCTGCCGTTCGGACAACGATTTGTAAAGCTTTCGGATGGCCGCATACTAGAAACGCCAAACGCGATTCGATCGATGATTCCTTCGAGAATTTGCGACCAATATCGCCAGTACTGCAACGAAACTGGACTGAAATCCTTCAGTACCTCAACAATGAGACGAATCTTAACTGTTTGCCCCGCCACCGTGCGCAAATCCTTACAGGGACTTGACTATTTTTCCGCAGACGGCGCGAAAGCATTTGATGATCTAATAAATGTTGTCTCAAACCTCGAAAATTTTGGACGCGACAAGAAATGGATTGATCAATGCGAGAAGTCATTAAAGGATGCAAAGCAATATATAAAAGCCGATTACAAGGTATAGAAAAAATCTTTGTTCTCTAGATTCTAATGTTCGCAATGATAAATTACGGGAACAAAATAATGGTGGAGATTTGCCCATGTTTACTTGATTCATTACAGTGATAATGAACATGACACAATTGCTATAAAAATCATTACGCACTACGATTTCATACTGCATTTAAATGCCTTCCAAGCGTGCTATTTGCATATTATTAGGAGTGCTGTTTCGAAAATGATTACCTGCCTGCAGAATGAAATATGCGTTTCTTTCTTTTCATCTTTTCAGGTTCATGTTATGGAGTCAAGCAACATTCCAGACCACTGCATTTGCCATGCGTTAAGCGACGATAAGGAGCCAACTAAATTTGGCACCGGTATTGAATGTGATCATAAGCATGACTACGTTTGCCTATCCTGTGAAGAGCTCAAAACAGTTTTGGGCGACATCAAAGATGCAATAGCTGATGCCGAGGACCACCTAACATCTGTCCAGCATGATGATATTAGATTTACATTCCAAGAAGCCATTTCAGCAATTAATGCCTGGAAAGCTCACCAGCTTCGTTCCATACAACAGGATAAAGCGCGAACAGATATTCTTCGTGAACTGGGCTCAAATGAAGTCATGATTACACAAGATTGGGCCATGAAATTTCTGCCACAGAAATACAGGGAAACTCAATCTGACTGGTTTGGGAAAAGGGGAATTTCATGGCATATTTCTGTAGTAGTCCGTAAAACGACGAGCGGCCAGTTACTTCATCAAGTATATGTTCATATTGTAGCTAACTGTTCACAAGAAAGCAATGCTGTCATGGCCATCATGGAGCATACCTTACGATCAATGAAGGACGAGAATCCTGAAATAACGAAGGCTTACTATCGGCAGGACAACGCTGGTTGTTACCACAGCGCCGAGACTTTGACTGCTTGTCATCTAATGGAGAGTATAACTGGGATTAAGGTAAATATTACTGATACGTACTACAACCACTTCACTGTCACTACTACAATTAATAGTAATGATGATTGTGATGATAATAATAGTTATCATATGAATACTATTAAAACAATTAAAACTAATAATAATTATGCCAATGATAAAAGCTGGATGTATTTATTTTGTCGCAGCGGTTGTCAGTGATACGTTTTTTATTTCCTTTACTCATATATTTTCAATTTCTTGAATCAAAAGGTTGGACGTATAGACTTCAGCGACCCTCAGGGTGGTAAAGGCCCCTGTGATCGAAAGGCGGCAACAATCAAGGCACACATCCGCCGTTACATCAATGAAGGACATGATGTTCTGACGGCAAGTGATCTCCGTGATGCTATTTTATCAAGTGGAGGGGTTCGTGGTGTGCGTGTTGCTCTTGTCGAAGGAAGTTTAAACGCACTGACCGAGGTAGCTAAACTGGATGGAATTAGTACTCTCCATAACTTTGAGCTTGCCAAAGATGGTCTTACATGCTGGAAGGCGTACAATATTGGCGAAGGGAAATTCGTGAGCTGGTCTGCGTTTAAAGGTAAGTATACAACTATTACGCTGCTTTACTTACGCATGATCAACTAATTAAGTCTTCGGGGCTTTTTCTTTGGCTCTAAGGTGTAGATGACATGTACTCATGTCTCACTACAAAAACATTATTGCGAGTATATTTATCTTTCAACATCATCTCATCCGTAGCTTCGCAGACCTTGGGTATTCCTGTCATCAATTCCTCAGTTAGTGAAGGTTCGTTCATTGCAATCGTCTCAAAGCCTAAAGCTGTTGTTAAAGCTTCGAAAAATTCTAAACAAGTTACGAGTGATGATGAAAGTGATGGTGAGAGTGATGAAGATGATACTTCCAAACTGTTCTCCTGCCCTGTTGAAGGATGTGTGAAAATGTATCAGCGCTTTACATCGCTTGACAACCACCTGCAGTATGGCAAGTGCAAACTGGAGCAAGAAAAGGAAAGTCTTTTCGACAAAGCCATTGCACTGTATCAGGAAAAGCTTCAAAGTCAAGCCCCTCCTCCATCTCTTGAGTCCTCGCAAGCAGCGAGAACAGAAGACAGTCATACGTCCCTAGACCGTGGATGGGCCTTGAAGACCACAAAGAAAGCCGCACGATTTTCAGAAAATCAGAAGGCATTTTTAGACGAAATGTTTTCAGTTGGACAGGAAACTGCAGGCAATAAGCAAGATCCAAACAAGGTTGCACAAGATATGCGCCACGCAAGGAATATGGAAGGCAGCCGCAGGTTTCAGTTGCAAGAATTTTTGACGCCTAAACAGATCCAATCATATTTTTCAAGAAAGGCAGCCAAACTGAAGAAGGGCAAACCGAGTAAGCAACCATCAGGCCACGACGATGAAAAAGACGCCGATGCAGCTGAAGAGGAAACAGCTTACCAGCTTTTAAGGAACGACATAATCGATAAATGCCAGCTGACCCATCCTATTTCGTACAGGTCTATTAATCTATGCGACCTGTACGTAAACCAGAAAATGAAAAAGCTGGCACTCCCCGTTCTCAAATCAATTTGCGAGGAACTGGATCTTGATGCTTCAACTCTAAAACCTGGACGGAAGGATCCATATATCAAGTTGATTTGCACAGTTTTAAAATCATGCAGCTGTGCAAAAGAAGTATTTGTGTAAATGCTGTCATGCACATAATTGCCTTTTACTACTATTGTTGGCAATCACATAAATTCGCAAAAAACGACGAATTTCTGGAAATTCCTTGACCTTGTACACTTAGTTAGGAAAGGCGAAATCAACACATGTTGGGTTTCAACCATGCGACTTTATGTGCTACAATATTCAATAACAAGAGTGCTTTTCGGTGCTGAAGTCCATACTCATGCTTTTATTCAAACTTGAATTTTTGCCAGAATGAGTAGTAACGAGGTATATTGTGTAGACAACTTTTATACATCAAGTTTTTAGCACTTTCAAAGTGGGCGATTTTTTTTTTTTTCTATTGACTGAAACAGGCGTCGTTCCTCAACTGACCTCAGTTGTGCACAATTCTATCGCCCATGCACTTCTAGAATATTTAGACTGCGAATATTCATCATTATTATTCCATGCGATCTAATTATATTTATACATTTATATTTACATAACAGTATAATACTTATACACATTTTTACATTCTGCACTTGATAGGCCAAATAAAAAACAAACCACGAAAATAAAATGCAAATCTTTCAGTGGCGGCGCCAGGCCTCCAAATTTGGGGGGCATTTGAGGGGCAAACTCAAATTTGGGGGGGCAAGATAGAATTTTTAAAAAGGTCGCCCCCCCAGGAGATTCGCCCCCCCTCCCTCAAAACGTGGAATATCGCCTCCCAGGGGGGTGGGGCGAATACCCTAGGAATATCGCCCCTCTTTAGGACATTCGCCCCCCATATATGCGATGTGGTTTATTCAAATAATTTCGTGATACTTTCATCTTATTAATGCCTTACACGTTTGAGAATTTAACTCTGCAAAACTAAAGCTTTTCTGTCTTTTTTTGAAACGTATTATTGGAGTATTGGCAAGTTTTACCATTCAGAGATTTACAAACTAATATTGAAACTGTAAAAAGTCAACGAATGGTTTCTGACAGCACTGTCCGATTTATTTCGGTAGTTGTGTCACGCAATCTTCCAGAGGCAATCAGAACTATAAACGCACAAGCACTGTTTCAACTCGAAATCAGCATTTTGCCATTTCGCCTTAAACTAAATATATAAATTAGATATTTCTTGATAACAGCAGTATCATGGTAAGATGTTTAAAGCTTTCTTTAGTCATTATTATTGCTCCGCTGACGGGACAGACTTGATGTAATTAGTTAATATTAACTGCTTAAAGTAAACAATATAGTTTTGATCGACATTTGTCTACATTAGTATTCCGAACAGAACAGTGCAGAACTGAACAAAGGTTTCGCGCTAACCAGACACTGTTTATAAGTTGAAACAAGCTAACCAGTATTGCTAACCAGATAAAATAAGTATCAGACACCAGATGTAAACGTGGGAAGCCTCACAGAACACCTGTGTAAGTTTATCTTATTGATGTCATTTAGCGATAGTATTGTAATATGTATTTGTTATATTTGTTTAATTTAGATCGAATAAGAATCTATTAAGAACTATAAACGATTCAATTTCCCCGTTTATATCTGAGAACAAGCACGTTGAGCTCAGAACGCCCAAATTATCACCTGAAAGGAGTGTTCTGTACAATTTCCGGAGTTTGATGCGGAGTGTTGACTATAAAAGCGTTTCAGTATGCCCCTGTTCGACCTTCAAACCTGAACAACTAGTGATTGTGAAAAGTGTGATTTCGACTTAAATGCTTTTAGACAGTCATACAGCATTAGCTAAAGTAATATTTTAACGAAATAAACGTTTTTGACGAGCTCTTTGGTTATTAGTATTGAACGACATGGCTCGACGTTGTCATGTTGATTATGTAAACATACGGCTATTCAGGTCAAAATAGGGGTAACGAAAAAATTCGTCAAAAATTCAATTCTGAGTTGCCCAAAAATTTTATTTGATCAATATCAAGCGAAAACATATTTCTTTGACCTGGTTATAAACTTTTTGTCTGAATCGATGTAACAATGGAGATATTCGCTGTCCAATATGGTCTATAATAAAGAGGTTCGAAAATAGAAAAATATTAAGAAAATCTGTAAAATATTTACTTTTCACAGGAATGTCTTTAAATTTCGTCTGCTAATCAATAAATATCTCTAATTTATAAAAACGAAATCATATTTTGTGAAATATTCCCATTATTGTGCAAAATAGAGCGATTTTGGTAGTGCCGTAGAATGACCTCCGAAAACCGAAAGTGGCCTGGGAAAACCAATTTCGACGTCTTTCTCCTTAAATATTTATCCAATCGAAATAAAACTTTCACAACATTAATACTTCATATAGGCCTACATTCTGACAAAGTTTGAAGGATTTTGAATTTTCTCATTTTACACGTCTTACCTGACTATTACAGACAACCGCTCTTAAAAGCGTCCCAGCCACTGCTAGTGATTGCAATGGTTTTCAAATCTTTCAATTAAGCGTCAGCCTTCTAAGGGACCGGTCATTAAAATTACAAGGGACGGGGGGGAGCTGGTGAAAAAGAGGGGAGGTCAGATATTTTTCTGCATGAAAGGAGGGGGGGGGACATTTTTGTTCAATATGAATACCTGCCCCGTGACCCCATCATATCATATAATGTACAGGTGAAAAATAGAGAGCAGTACACCTGTGGTAAGCACAATGCCAAATATTGAAATCCAAGGTCATAACAACATTTATTAAAATTTATTAAACTGAACATAAAGTAGTAAGTGTACTTATTTTTTACTCATTGAGATGGTTCATTGCATGTACATTGCATCGGAATGGCCGTTGACTCGATTAATGGTAGATAATATATAAAGATATATAGGATAATATGATTAAAGTGGCTTCACATTGTATAAGAACTTTAAATTACGTATGTCTCTTTTGTTATTGCATCCTCAAGTGGGGGGGGGGGGGGCATAATTTTAACATCTAAGTTTTCATTTCCATCAGCCCCTCTCCTGTAATTAATGATCGGTCCCTAATATGTGTGCTGGAAGAGCACTGAAGACGCCAGACGCATGCTGGAATTTGGATGGTGCATGGGAGGTTGGGGACTCAACGGGATTTCTTGCACCAACACTGTACCATAGATATCACAAATTCTTATCTTCTAATTTGCTCATATGATTATGATCGCTTCCATGCCTATTTTTTAACAGAATAAGAATATAGACGACGAGTTGGAAATAACGTTCTCTCCAGATATGGCCACACCTGTTTGTGAACGAACAACGTTTGACGTTGGAAGTACTGGCATGAGCCTGTACAAACCTGGCGAGACGTCTTTTACTTCGACTATTTCAGAAGATATATCAACTACACTGTCTACACCAAGAGAGAATCTCAATGCGTTTCTAACCTCAAGAGATGTTAGCCCCATAAGGTATACTTTATCAGCACCATTCGAAAACAAGTTGTTACTGCATGCCTAGAGGAAATCGTTCCTGGACAATCATCCACGCTACTTAAAGAATTAGCATGCGACAAGTTGGGCAGTGATAAAAATATTGATACTTTCTTATTGGATGCTTTCACGGAGTTTTATAATAACACGAGCCATTGGAGCACGCGTAGACAGATATTGTCTATAATGGTTGATAAGGTCACCTTCGAAGAACTGCAAAAATGGATACCAACCTTGACCAGATATCGTTTCAATATTGCAAAACATCATCTGTTGCTTCACGGTAGGGGCGCGGAACTCCCCCATTTAAAGAATACGAGAGTTTACATTCAGCCGGAAAAAATCGACCATTTTGTTACTTTTGTTAAAAGCTCGCATATCATACAAGACTTACCATTTGGAGAAAAAACACTAAAACTGTCCACTCACAGAGAAATAAAGATTCCCAACGTTGTGCGCAATGTTATGCCAGAACAATGTATCCAACAGTACGAAGGATATTGCAAAGAGGTGAGCTTCCAACCGATGAGCCGCAGTACATTGCGCAGGGTTCTTAAAGTCTGTTCTGCTTCCGCACGTACGTCGTTGCAAGGCCTCGATTATATATCAGCAATGGGTGGTCAGGCCTTTGATGATCTAGAGAACGTCGTTGACATGCTTGGAGATCGTTATGGCAAGGGTTTGGCATGGGCCAAACAAACAAACCAAAAACTCAAAGATGCTAAACGTTACTTAAAAGGAGACTACAAGGTATAAACAAGTGAAAGCTTATTGGATTTTTTGTAGATTCGCGCATGTAAGAATCATCCTAGAATAGTTGATTTTGTATCTGATTCATATATTCTTTTTAGATTCACATTTCTAGCAATTCTGAAGTTGCGGACCACTGCAGAACATATGCTCTCAGTTTTCCAAATGATAAAAATTATACCACCAGCTGTGATCATGAGCACAAGGGAAAGTGTGATAGATGCAGTATATTTCCTGAGACTCTAGCTGATATTTGCGCATCTTTGGAAGAAGTAAATTGCCCTCTTGAAGAGAAAGAAAACATGGAGTACGTTACTACACAAGCAGCTCAACACATTAGATCCTGGAAAGCACATATTTTAAGATCAATTAATCAGGACGCAGCACGACACGACATTTTAAACGTCTTGGATTCTCATTCTGCACTTATCGTTTTAGACTGGGCAATGAAATTCATTCCTCGCAAATACCGTGAAAGCCAAAGAGATTGGTTTGCAAAACGGGGACTTCCTTGGCACATAGCGGTATTAACAAAGAAGAATGATGATGGCGACCTCCAAGTTCTTACTTTTTTGGACTTGTTTAAGTCTAGTAGCCAGGATAGTGGCGCTGTTGTTGCAATCATTCATGACGTCTTAAGTCAGCTCTCAACCATTGCACCAGATGTGCATACCGTATATCTGCGTCAAGATAATGCAGGGTGCTACCACTCTGCATTAGCTCTGCTTTCTCTGCCAACGATAGAGAGATCAACTGGAATTCAAATCAGACGTATCGATTTTTCCGATCCCCAAGGGGGAAGGGAGCGTGCGACCGAAAGGCAGTTCATATTAAAAATCACATGAATAAATACCTGAATTCAGGGAACGATATCGAAAAACCCGAGCAAATGAAGGCAGAAATCGAGTCCTTTGAAGGCATCCCAGGAGTGAAAGTAACAGTGTGCGCTCCACCACCTGGTGTCAAGGGAATGGCAGGGGAATGGGATGGTGTGAGTCTCATTAACAACACAGAGTAGCGCAATCCTTCCTTTGACCAATTTCTGTCGACCCCAACGGTACCAAAACTTATCCATAGCGAGGAAACCGAGGACACAGTATCATTCGTCGCAGTGAAAGCAAGACAACAACCAAAGAAATCTCGCGAACAAAATAATACTGATCCAATGGAGGACGAAAGTAACGATGAAAGAGTCGACACATACAGCAAATTATTTCTCTGCCCTGAACAAGGCTGCATTAAATCATTCCACAGGTACTCTTCTTTAGAAAGACATTTGCATTGTGACAACCATACCTACGTACTAGAGCATGAAACCCTTTATGACAAGGCTATGAAGCGATATGCAACAAAACTGGAAGAAGGATCCAGTAAAAACCCGATACCAACGGAGTCAGAGAGCGTCGAGTTGCCGGAGCCAGATATTGGCCCTGAACTTCAGATGGGCTGGGCTTTGAGAACTTCCTCTAAAGGAAAGCGGTTTTCCGATGTTCAGAAGAAGTACCTGGTTGACGTGTTTGATGCTGGAGAGCAAACAGGGCGAAAAGCCGATCCAGGTGATGTGTCAACAGCAATGAGATCTACAAGAAACAGCGACGGCTCGCGACTTTTTAACAAGGGCGACTTTTTAACACCGCAGCAGATTGCAAGTTTCTTCTCACGATTGGCGAAAAAAAGAAGGGAAAATACAGCGGGCGATAAAGATAATGAAGAAAGGGGTGATGGTGATGACAATGACTACGAGGAAGACGATTTAAATAAGAAAGATTTCGAAAAGAGAAAAGGACAAGAAATCGAAGAATTATCAGCTTCCTTGATTGACGCAATTGGCCTGAAGCATCCAATAATGTTCGATAGGCACAATATTTGTGAATTAACAAGTCAAAGAAAACTTTCCAAATTCTCTGTTTACATGCTACAAGAAATTTGTTCTTCATTCGAACTTAATATTACTGACAGCACTGGCAAGCGCAAATTCAAAAAACCGTACATTGATTTGCTAGAAAAACTGGTTCAAAGTTGCGGTTGCTGAACTAGATTACAATGATATGGCGTCAAAGGTAAACACGTCAGAATATTCTATTATTTAAAGAGAATCATCTTTATACTAATATTAGTAAACCCTCGATAACGTATCCGGAATGATAAGCATAAAAGACGAGTAGCTGAAAAGGACAGGAAATTTTGAAAATGTCAATGAATTACGTCCGGTTTGTTTATTATACATAAAATATTCGTTTTGTTGAAATAACTCCTATAATTAAAATGTGAGTTTGACGATAGACAGAAATAGACACCAATATTATGCACTTACTAGTAGATGCTATATGGGTCAATCGATGTATTTAAAAAAGGAATTTAACATAGTTTGTGATTAGTCAGTTACTTTTACAATGTAGAACATTCAGTTTGTTCTTAATTTAAAATACAAACACTGAGCCGCTTTTATAAACGCTACATATGTACACAATATATAAATTGATTGATCTTGCCGACAGGCAAAATTTGTAAATTTCTTACAACTTTGGGGACGCGCTGCATCACGAAAAATAATTTCCCCAAGAAAATTTTAAACGATTCACAAAATACACCATTTAAAGGCAATTATGGGTTGTTTTTTAGTAAAAAAAATTTCGTCGCACATGAAAAACAATTAGTTTACAGTGAACGTATTTTGAGAGAGATTTTCTATGTGTTCCAAAAATAACTTCAATAAAAATCAAAAACCCGAACAATAATGGCTGAAACTCTACCTGTTACATATTAAGATAGCAATTAACATCGCGTGAGATTACTACAGCGCTGGGTTATTTTGTTTCGCCCCGACAAGTTGTTGAAGTTAACCTAAATTATCGGCTCAAAATTAGCGAATTTAATTGTGCTAATAATTGTTGCAAAATTAGCGAATTTAATTGTGCAAACTAATTCTGTCGGTCCCAGGCTTTCCGCGAGTTATGTGGAGGAGACAGGGAGAAAAAATCGAGATTTTAGAACAATGGATTGATGACGTTTTGTGACGTATGATTCGTTTCAGTGCATAACTTCCGGTTTCTTCCCGAATCAGTCTCGTGGTGTGGCTGGCAAGATGAAATTTATACGCCAAACGTAAACTTCAAACGCCAAATCATAATTTACTGCTTTCGCGAATACGTGACTAGTGGTTAATTTGCTTTCTTTTAAATCATTGCTAAAGAGCACAAATTTAATAATTGTTTATATTTCAAAACTGGTGTAAAAGCTGTTATAATAGACTTGTAAAATCAAAAACTTCGTTAGCGGTTTGACGTTTGCTAAACGTCAAGCTAAAACTCTCGATGTGTGATTTTGACCCCGTCGTTTAGACAACGTTTTCTCGCTCAATATTGTAGCTACAGGAATATACGACTATCGTTAAATTTCGAATTAATATAAGCGGTTGAAACTCGTGCCTAAACCGGACATTATATTGTCCGACTACTGATGTGTATTCCGACGGCAATTTTTACACCCTCGTTTAGGCAACGAATTCTCGCTCAATATTCTCTTGCTACAATACTATAGCTCATACCAAAATGTAGCTGAATTCACCAGCTATCTGACAATATGCATAAAATTATTGTAACTGTAATATTCGCACAGATATAGTCGAATAAATGTCATATGTTTATGTTGCATTAAACTTTTCTTTACGTTGTGTTATTTTGATCCCGTCGTTTAGACAACATTTTCTCGCTCAGTATTGTAGCTATAGGAATATAGCTCCCACTAAAATGTAGGCATTTTCACAAGGTGAATATCGTTAAATATCGTTAAATTTCGAATTAATATAAGTGGTTGAAACTCGTGCCTAAACCAGACATTAGTATTGTCCGACGGTAATTTTGACACCCTCACTCGTTTTATAGACAACGAATCCAGTGGCGTAACGGGAGGGTGTCAGGGTGTCCAGAGACGGGGGGCCCCCGAACTTTAGGGGCCCCCAACAAAAATGACCTTAAAAAATTTGATAGCA